>VYZP01071201.1:1100-64603 GCA_013400635.1 Hypocryptadius cinnamomeus
CAGATAAGGGAAATATCATTTGGAAAAGTAAAAATTGAGAAGCAGGTCTGCTTTGTGGGTCTGACTGATGAAGCCACCCAGAAACTGAGACTTCATCCAAAGAGGATTAGTAATTTAAACATAGGACTTGGTGTCCTTCAAAGGATTGCAAAGGTGAAAGGCTGTCATACCAAAGGAAAAATGGCACTTTGCTACTTAGTCTCTGTTCACAGAATGAACTGTAGGCAGGACAAAAGAGAGTGAAGATGTCAAAAAATAAAAATGTCAATAAAAGAGTAGCAAAAGGAAAAGAATTGTAAAAGCATTTTAAGTTCATCTTGATAAAATAGAACCTATTTACAGAAATGTCTACAGCAGCCTTCTTTCATCTGAAAAACCATAAAATCCTGCACGAGCTGAGGTTAATGGGATTTATAGCAGAGTAAGATTTGATTTTTATACAGGAGCAGTTTCTTTGATATAATTGTATTTGTTTTCTGGTACTGTCTGCCTTGCCATGTCCTTACATTCAATTTTGTTTTCTGTGGAACAACTGGTTTTTTTTCACATGAGGATTTCCTTTGTATCAGTGTCATCACCAGTACCTTGTCCAGCCTTTGTTTCACTTCCCCTGTCTTGTATCATAAAATGCTTTGTCTTAAAAATGTCTTAAGGGACCTAAGCGTGTGGTTTGATTCACTGATAATGCAGCAGCCTCAAATCTCTTTCAGGAGGTGCCAAATGTTCCCCTCTATATGTACTAACTTTATGTATTTGAGGGCTGGAAGCCCTCTAATCCAGTAATTCTAAAAGCCACATCTGAGAGTCTGATGAGTTTTGAAGTTTGAAACAGGATCCCTGAGTAGTTCATATGGTGCTAAACAAAGGACACAGTTTGTGTTTTTTAACATGTTTTCATTATTTAACTGCTACACCTGGCCAAAACCTGCACACACCTTGCATGTCCTGCCCCTTCCCTCTCCTGGCAATGCACTTTCAGTTCTGTTCATGTCAGGGGTTCAGTTTCCATTCCCATGCTCCCTGTATTGACAGATCATTTCAGATGAAAGAGACAAAGCAAAGGCAACAGGAATTCAGACAAGCAACTTGGAACAGCAGGAGATACATGTTGCCAAATGCCCAATCTATCACTATCAGCATCAATGAACCCAGCATCTTTCTGCACTTTTGAATCATCATGGACTTTATAAACCACTCCCCTCCCAGGTTCTAAATGTCTTTGTTGTTCTGTATCATTTTTCTTTATAGTGGATATTGTTTCCTTGGGTTTTTCTTTGCTTCCACACATATGTTTATGCAAGTCAGAAAAGATGTTTTGTCACCTGCAACTAAGCTGGTTGGCATATGCACATTAGGCCAGGAATCTGCAAGCTTCACTGGCTGCTAATAAAGTGTCAGATTGATGTTAATTTTAAGATTGTCTTATTTTTGAGTACCTATATTTGGAGTCAGCCTTGTTAGCCTTATTATTTACATAGTACTGAAGGTATACATAGCACGTAACTAATAAATTAGTAGATTAGGGCCCTCCATTGAACACTTCTGGTGGCTAGTTTGGTTTGCTATGATGTATAAAAAATTAGTGGACACATGCAGGTGTAGGGGCAAGTAACACTGAAGAGGAACTGAATCACTCAAGGTTTCATGGAAGCAGCAAAGATACAATGCTGTTGGCTTTAAGGATGTCCCTTATGGTGACTGGGGGTGGTCTTTGGACTGCAGCCCCAGAGAGCTGGATTTAACAGCTGAGTCCTCAACAGATCTTCTGCTCAAGCCTTAGCAGTGCATAGTGTGTATTGCTGTTGTGCTGCAAAACATGGTCTCAACTATGTGCTTAGCTTTAACTTTTGGCATCTCGACTTCAATAGACCTGAGGCAGCTTATATCAGCTAAGGATCTGTGCCAAATATTAGAAACCCACAAAGTACCTACCTTAGCTGAGTTCTGAAGAGACATCTGCAAACATTTGTGCTGTTTTATCTGGTGTCACTAGGGTTTATTTGTAACTTATCTGGCAGAAGAAGGTGAAATATGCCTTGCATACAATTTCCAGGGCAGGTACATCAGACACTAAATCACTGTTAACATACTTTGTTTTTTTCAGTCTTAATGTGCATTTTCTGCTGCTATTGTACAAGGCATATAAACTATTTCAGTTCTTTCTTTTTCTCTTTACTTGTTGATGAAGCAATGAGCCGGTTCTAATGCTGATCTCTAAGGTATGCAGACATTCTTTTCAGCAGGCAAAGGATTTGTTTATGACTACTTGCTATTCTTATCCCATTGTTCCACTTTCTGCCTTATCTGTTGATGCTTCTTTCTTCACATTAGACATTTGTTGCTGGTGGGCTGTGTTGTCAAGTGCACTAGGACATCTTAGCTAAGGGCTGCATCTCTCACAAGCAGCATGTCAGAGGGATCTTCAAAGAAGTCTTAACAAAGGATGCATTTGGAGCAAGAGAAGTCTGGCTATTTTAACTATTCTTCCTTTTGATCTCCGAAAGTAGATTGTGAATATGACTGCTCTGTATTTTCCTGTTGGGTCCCTTGACTCTTTTTCTAAAAGGTTATGTTAGTTACTTTCTACTCCAAAGAGACTCTTTCCCATACTAAATGCATTTCTGAAAATGTCAGCCAAAACTCCTCCACCTTCTATTCTTGTTTGTTTTTAATATTCTCAGTTTCCTGTAGCCTGAATCTCAGAGCACCATCAATTTTCAGATCTTTCAAACTTTTCAGAGAAATTTGGTGCTACTGAATGTCTTGTTTGTCCTTACCCCTTTGCTGACTGACAACGAAAGTGATTCACCTTTTGCATCTTAGAATGTGGCTTATTACTTTATTATTATTGTTGATTCCCCCTCTGCAGCTTCTCCTGCCCTTGTGCAACAAACAGGTTTGAGAATCTGTTTGTCAGGCCTTAATTTTCTTACTGATAATTTTCTTAAATTTTCATGCTTTCATTTAAAAACAGTAACAACCTATCACTCTGTTTCTAGGTGAACTGAAATATAACTTATTTTTTAAGACTAAAAAGCAGAATAATTTTCATTTCAGTTTTAGTGGCTTTTGTATATAAATTTCCTGACATTGTTGAATTAGGACAGGAAGAGCTATACAGGAATTGATTTACCAGGTATTTTATTTTTTTCATTCAGAATCAGAATAAAAATGGCAAATTAAAAAAGTTTCCATTAATAAAAATATTTTATTCTGGTCCACTAACACATTTCTTTTCAGTGAAATCAGAAATTTATTGTCAGTTTTGACAATCTTAATTTTCCAGAATTTATTTAAAAGTCAATGTAATTCAAAAAGTTAAACTAATGTATTTATTGCCCCAAATGAGAAATGTTCAATTTTTGCATTGTACCCAGGCTTCTTTTTTAATAATTGCACCATCTGTTCTAATAAAGTTTGTTAAATCTCCTTGCAAACTGATTCTGTGATGGATATAGGTGACTTTTACTTACTTGAAAATCTTTACTGGTGTGCTGTTGTCATGGTTTAAGCCCAGGTGGAAATTAAACGCCACTCAGCTCCTCATTCAACTCCCTCCCCTCTCCTCCCCCACCCTGATGGAACAGAGAAAAGAACTGAAATAAAACTCGTATGTTAAGAGCAGTTTAATAATTGAAAATTAAGTAAAATTCAATAATAATGTTAAATAATGATAAGGAAATAATCAAGTGAAGAACAATGCAATTGCTCACCACCAGCTGACTGATGCCTGACCTCCTTTCCCCAGCTCAGATCAGCCACACTTCTGCGTAAGTTACCCCAGTTTATATCCCAGGCATGCTGTTCTGTGGTGTGGAATATCCCTTCGGTCAGTTTGGATCACCTGTCCTGCCTGTGCTCCCTCCCAGTTTCTCTTGTGTACCTCTTCACTAGCAGAGCATGAGACAAAGGGAAAAAAGAGTCCTTGACTTAGGATAAACATGGTGTAGGAAAACCCAAATCATTAGTGTGTTATCAACACCATTCCCATTCCAAAAGCAAAACACAGCCCTGTAACAGCTACTGGGAAGACATTAACACTACCCTCGCTGAAACCAGGACAATATCCACCCTTTACTCCATACCATTTATATCATGCCAAGTTTCATATTTCTCAATATCCCATCACTTTTCCTATTTATCTGTTTTGATAGATATACAAACACCATTCTCTCAGTCTGTGGAAGGCATCCGTCAGACGTTCATAAAATGTTTACACACACACACACACACACACACACACACACAGTTTGTTGAATTAATTTAGTCCATGACTTCTGTCCTTTATCCTTGGTGACTGTCTTTCAAGCAGGAAAGATGATGTAAGGTGTTGGATTGTGGCATGCTGCACATTTGGCTCAGTTGTGATTTCAGTGCAGCTGTGCTTGTTCAGTTTTATCAAAGTTCATTCTTCATTGGTGTGGGTGCAGTGGTCAGAGGCAAGTCAGGCTGGGATCCCCAGAATGCTTTTGGTTAAGATTGGTGCTGTGAGGTGCTCAGTGAGATGATGCACACATAGCCACCACTGAAGTGGTAATGCACAGTGTTGGATAATTATTAACATAATGCAATTTAATTAATTTTTGTCCTTCACCCAAAATAGAATTCCTATTAGGCACACACCAGATTTCCTCATCCTCCTCTATTACCCACCAAATGCATCCAAGTTTGTGAGCAAAAGCAATCCCATGGATGATTTTGCCTTTGCCTGAGCCAGAAATGATCCAGACTGTTTTTCCCAGTATGTTTTTAATGTGCACCAAGGAACTTTATCTTCTTGTAAAGTACATAAAAATTATAAACTTGCTATAGTTTTATCTGTGTGATCACTGGAATGACTAGTGTTAAGAAAGGTGAGGAAGCGAGATGGTTTTCTTAAAAGATACAAGAATGTTAGTGAAGGAAGGTATACTATAATGTGGGGACTTTGGAATTAAAATGGCTATGGGCATACTGGCAAATAGGCTTGCTTCTGTGAAATCTAAGTACTAACGTGGATTTCTTGTCAAGCTGTTTTATTAACTGTTTTCAAGGTGGCTGGTTACTTTATCTGATGAGAAGATCTCTTGATGGCTGTAATCTGCCACTTGACTGTAGTCAAGTGCTTCCCTGGGACTGCTTGATTCCATTTCTTCCTGCGTCAGACATCAGAGACAACATATCAGCAAACTGCATGGGTGACATGGTTAATCCATCCAGAAGGGAACTGAGGGATGGGAGGAATTTTAGTGAAAGATTTATTGTTCATAATACAAGTAAATGCCTTTCCTTTTTTTATTTTATTGCAGCTTTCCAGTCAACCTGGAGCTGATTCCTAGCCTTGTAAGGCATAGTGGTGATCAGTTTACCCAGGTGAAATTGGAAGAACACACAAGGAAACCAATGTGTACAACGGAAACATAGTATGAGGCTTAGCTTCTTTAACAGGAGGAAGTTTTACTTTGTGTTTCTTTACATGCATATGCTTGTAGGGAAAGAAATCATGAGGAGGAACAGGGATATTTCCACTTTGACATGGGGAGTTTGACATACAGCCAAGATGACAGCAGAAATGAAAGGTGGCATGATCCAGGCATGATTTCCAGTACTCATTGTAGCTCCAAATAGTGTAAAAGGAGCACACAGAGCCTGTGGTGACTATTTTAGTCCAGGCAGCCTGGGACTTACAACTTCTAAATCAGAGTCTCTACCTGTGTTGTATACTTTGCTGTGGATTAGCTGATATCTTGAATGCATTTGGAAGTACCAGAATTCCCAATGCTTTAAACTAGGCATAATTTTGCTATTTTCAGCTTCATATGTTATCATTTTGTCTCACTTCTATCGGTCATTTTTAAGGAGTAGACAGTCACAAACAGAAATATTCAACATGAGATTAATTCCTGGAGTACCATGGAGCAGCTCTCACAGAAGAAAGGGAATCACAGGGCTGGGAGTTTATCCGTGAGGAAAGACACTCCTGCTGGAAAATCACTGTGCTAAAAGAGAAGATTCTCCACTAAAAGCAAATTCAGACTGTTGTTTAATAACAGTCATTAACAATGTGAAAAAGCTAGGAAGGAACTCAATTTGGAAGGCTCTACCAAGTTTTAAGAAGATGCACACCTCCTCCCACCCTTTTAAATAATGCCAAAATCTATTGGTTAATCTTGAATTTCTGTCCAATCCAGAAACATCACATTTATGTAGTGAAGTGAAGAAACTTTTACCTCCTTAATCTCAGAAAATTATCTTACTATTTCCACTGTTGTCAATATATGAAAAATGTCCCCATGTGTGTTATATAGGAATGTCAGAATATGTTGTTCAAGAAATATGATTATTTTCTTTTTTATTTACAACAAAGTCTTTTTCCAGGCTTGAAAGGCTTGAAGAAACAAGCAGGCAAGAATTTGTTTTCAAAGATGATCTTAAAAAGAAACATCTCCAAAGGGAAAGGTAGAAACTCTTTACAGGAGGACGGAGATGCTTCTTTACCCCAATCTCACTTTTGAATGTCAAATCTAAGGGTGAGAATGAGATGCAATCAAAAGGGGTGATTGCCTTTAGTATTGATATACCAGAGTTTGCTTTTCAATCAGTGCCTTTGGATCTGAGGAGAGTTTGTGAAAATTTTATCAGACTTTATGCAACCTGTACCATTGGGCAAGATGCTGTTTGAGTACCTGAGTATAATCTTTATCTCACCTAATTATAGAAAACACCTCTAGAAGGGACCCTGACAAGTCCTCCAGTCCTTCTTTCACTGCTCTTCATCCTAAACCAGTCTCACTTGTTCCTGAAAACCAGTGTCATGAGGTCTCCAGAGTCACCTTGTACAATAATTTCCAGTGTCCTAATCTTTTTCTAACAGCACTTTCTTTATTGTGTAATCTAAATATTCCTTTATGTTACTTTTTGTCCACACTGAATGCAAAGGGTCATGTATCACTGCAGTGCCTTGTAAGAATTTCTCATGTACATGAAGACTGGTAGTGTGTCTGTTTTCTCTCTTTAGGGATGAACCTCTAACAGTAGCACAAAGAGAAATAATGACAACAAAAATAACCACGAGGTCCAATTTGCTGACATGTCCTTGCAAGTTATCTACATTGTGCATTTTATTCCCTCACCGTGAGATAAACACCGAACAGTAGTCTGAATTAGAGAGGCTTCTGTGTGATCCCCTTGGCAGAGCGGCAGTGCCGTCTCGGCCGCGGGCAAGCCCCGCCGCCCCCGGGCTGGGGCGGGCGCGGCGGCGGCGGCAGAACCGCGGGCCGGTGGTGCCACCTGGTGCCAGCCCTGCCCGCGTCGGGACGGGCGTGCGTGCCCCGGGACACCGAGGGGACGGCGGGGACACGCGTCACCAAGCTGCCCAGGAGCAGCCTAATGAAAATATAGTCACTAAAAGACCGGGTAGGAAAAATCCCATTGCTGTCCAGAAGTCCAAGCCCTCGGTGTTTAATTTCTTTTTTTCGGTAGCAGCAGCTGCTTCTTCCAGACCAGAGCTGTGAAAAGCTTTTGAGAGTTAAACGTTTTCCTAACTAATTTGAAGTCAGTATGAGACACGGGCATACAAGCCTTAAACCACGGAAAATCTCCAGGTATAATCTCTGCCTCCCACTCTCCGATGTCAAGATCTTATCTTAAACAAAGCTGACTTGACACCAATTAGCAAGCAAACAGCTGAGAAAAATAAGAATAGTTCTGAACTTTGTGATCTCCCTCAAGTACAGCACAAAACTTCTGAGAGGTTTGATTTGGCCTGGAGAATTACAGAACATCCATATTTTCCAGCTTGTGCTGGTTGGGTCATGGTGTTAACCAGGCTTAACACCTGGTGTTTGGTATTCAGGTTCTGGTGCAGTCTCTAAAAGAGAGTAAATTACTGTTGCTATTGACAACACTCCAACAGGGTAGTATTAAACATAAATGGACATGGCAAAGAGTTTCTATTAGAAAGTGCTAATTTTAGGAAATAAAAATGTTAATTAGATGTATTGGTTGCTAGACTTTTTAAATGAAAAAATATTGAAACATCGTGCTCTGGCAGAGTAAAAATATTTTACATTAAGCTCACCAAAATGTATATTTTCTATATGGCTACATATTAGAAAAGGTTAAGAAAAAGGAGCAAACCCTTCAATTATATTGATTTAATTGACTGAAAAATCTTCTTAGTAATTTTCTTTCTACATTTCTAAAACTTGCATGGCACAATGAAATCAAGAAATGTACTCCAAATTTTTTAACATCTTTAACTATGGGAAATCCATATTCTCCATGGCAGAAAACTGGGGATGTGGGAATGGGAGTTGTTGCAATTACATGGAGAACTGGAAGCTGAATGGCATAAAGCAGTAAGAAGGGGAGATCACAAGAAATTAAAAGATGGGTCAGAGAGATAAAAAAATAGAACTAGCAAAGGAGTGAAGAAGGAACAAGATCATCTATGAAAGTCAATGGAGATTACTATTGTACAATGTAGTAACTCAAATATGTTCCTGCATTACAGTAAATGAATTTTACACTAAATTTACCCAAGTACTGATATTTTTTATTTTCTTTTTTTTATTATTATTATTATTTATCAGACTCATCCTGCACAGCAGCAATCAATTGCATTTCTGCTATGTACATGTATTTTTGCTAGGTGCATCGAGCAGCATCCTGGGAGCAGAGGTAGGTAGGCTTTAAAGATTCCATATCCAGCTATTCCTGTATGTGCACATATGCCATAGAAACTGCACAGTGCCCCTTGTCTTGGTCACTCTCTGACTATCTAGAACATCCCTGACACAGTGATGTTATCATACAAAAGTCTAGGGAACAACAGACTTCAGTCACAAGCAAGAAAATGCCAAATTAGCTACTACAGAAAAGTTACCTGGAACATCAGCTTGAACTTGATGTACCAAATCATTGAGGCTGCTGTGCTTGCCATTTACTTTAGGAGCTATGAAGAATGAGCAACATAAGCTGAATTTGGCTTCATAGAAGAAACTGATGTTGTGCATTGTGCTGTCAGCAATTAAAGAAGATTCATTAGTACATGCTGACATGGAAAGTGATTTTTGTTATGAAGCATGCAGAGATGCAGCAGTATGAAGGGGGTTTCATAAAGACAAATAGAAGTAGTAGATGTTGGATGGGCTTTGGGTAAAATTGATTTTTGTCATTTATTGAAATAACTTCTGACTTTATATAAGTATCAGAAATCAAATTGCCTGAAGGTAAAGTTATGAAGTAACCCATGAGTTTGAGCCATGACATATTTGACAATTGATGATCCATTGCTGTCACCTGGAACAGTACCCATTATGCACATTGTCTGACTCAAGGCAGGTGCCATAGGTAGCAAGTTTGTCTCTCTATCTCTTCCACCCATGATTCATCCAGAATCATAGAATATATCAAATTGGTGTCATTAGTATCATCAAGTCCAACACCCTATTCCTCACAGTACTTCCTAAAATAAAACCATATGAGTGAAAGCATTGTCCAGACACCCCCTGAACTCTGACAGGCTTAATGCAGCAACCATTTTCCTGATTCTGTTCCAGTGCACTTTCTCCTGATGCCCAGTCTGGACTTTGCCTGATGCAACTCCATTCCATTTCCTTGGGTCCTTTGAATGGTCACCAGGAAGAGGAGATCAGTGTCTGCCTCTCTGCTGCCTCCTTTTCCAAAGATGTAGGCTGTGATTAAATCACCCCTCATCCTCCTTTTTCTGAGCTGAACAGAACAAGTGCCCCCTCAACCCCTCCTCATAAGTGTTCCCCTCAAGATATTTCTCCATCTTGGTCACTGTCCTCTAGACACAGCCTAATATCTTTATAGACTTCTTTTATTGTAGCGCCCAAAAATGTACAGAGCACTCAAGGTGAGGCCACACCAGCGAAGAGCGGAGTGGACAGTCGCCTCCATGCAGTACCTGATGCACCTCAGGATACTCTTGGCCCTTTGGGCTGCAAGGACACATTGTTAATTCGTATTCAACTTGCCATTGTTATGAGTGGAAAAGCTGTCCATTTTTTTTAAGTTGCAGAGTTAGCAAGTTAAACCAATTGCTGCTAAATTAGAGTTTTAACTGTTTTTTATTAATAATTTCATGTTGTAACCACCTATTGTTAATAGTTTTTCTTTAATTACCTGTTGTTAATGGTTAAAAATCCCTTTATGTTGGGTATCCCCCTCCACTGCCCACCACTCCCTAGACTGCCACCTCGTGCCAGATCTCGTGACAGTGTGGGAGCTGTTTTCAGTTCCTTCCTTACACACCATCACTCCAAGTGCACCCGTTCCTACCCAAGGGGATGAAGCCCTTTTAGCCCTGTGTGTTGGCTTTCCTCATTTCTTACTGCACTGGGCCATCACTGGGAATATTGCTAGCTATTCTAGTTAGGAAGATGAATATTAAAGTGCTTTTACTTGTGTGAATGATTGCAGCAATCAGGTTTTTTTGCTTCCTCCTTCTCTTGCCTTCTTCTTGGCGTGGGTATCCCATTCAGTATCTGGCTTTGTGCCGTTGGCAGCTGGCAGCCCCTGACTCCCAGTCAGGGACGATGAAACCTGCAGGACTGGAATGAAGATGTGCTTTTAATTGGTCCCTGAAGCAGTGTGCAGGAGTCCAGAATAGGATATTCCATTGATCACACAGCTTAAATATTTGATACCCAGGGTAGATTTTGGAGGTCGACTTGGTTTTGTTTGTTTTAAATTATAAGCAGACAATTCTCCAAAGTGAAGTTTGGCTCTGAGGGGTGACTATGAGCTGTTATTCCATATGCCACATTTTTGTATCTCTTGGGTTTCCTTATTGAGTTTTCACCTGCTTAGAAGTGTTTTTTTCACCTTCAGTGTTACATCTCAAATTGGAGTATCTGAAATCTGTGTCCTTTCTTCTTCCCCAGCAGCAAAGTTTATGGGATTCAGTACGTTATAACTTGGTTTTTGTCCATTGGACATGCAAGTATAGAGCAGATTCATCACAGCTAGCTTTGTCCCATAGTGAAGGGTTAATAGTGGCTATCAGCTGGAAAATCTTTTCCTCTCTTAGATATGCCCTTAAGTACACACTAGGGCTGATTTCTGAACAAATGTCCTGGCCCAGATTTTTAATTCTGTGCCTAATTTTTATGGGTCTTTTTTTCTTGCACTCCTGGTTTTACTACATTAATTTTGAAAGTTTTTCCTGATGTGAGAAGGATTAATGTGAATTTCTAATGACCTTAATTTAAAAAATTTTCTTAATTTTAAAGAAAAGATACCACTGAGTCTGTGACATAAAGATGTCAAACAAGTGTTATATCTAGTCATAATAAGTAACATTTTGTTGTCTGTATTATTCAACAAGAACAGAAAATTACTTTCTGCTTAGTAATTAAAGACCATACTGGAATAAGCAACCAGTCTTTAAAAAGCACTGACAGATCCCATGTGAGTTCAAACTTAAAAAAGCAAAAAATATGATTATGATAAATCATAGTCAATGCACTCAAAATTAAGAGTGAGAGTAAGAAGTTCTGGAAACATTTAAGATTAACTAATATATTTTCTGAAATGACAGATTATATTTATCCCACACACATAATATTTTGTGTTGTTTAAAACAAGTTATTATTTTAAAGAGGGAAAAAATTATTTAATATTTTTCAATTTTATCTTTCCTGTTTTCTGCATGCCTTTCTGCTCTCTTGGAGCCTCTGATACCGCAGCTTGCAGAATGCTGTGAAGATTAACACAAAGGAGCAACAAAATTGTACTAACAACAATCTAAGGACTTGGTGTCCCTGAAATATTAGTAATGAATTAAAAATTGTCATAATAAAAGAAAAATATTTTTGAAATCTGAAAATTCTTTACATTATTTTTGATAAAATAGATATTTTCATTTCATATTTAAAGAAAGAGATAGGAATAAATTTGAGTCCTGAATTCCTTTAACCCATTTGATTCAGAAACTAGAATGAAAATTTAAATATTCTTGTTACTAAATAAATAATCATATAATAATTTTCATTAAAATTTATAATTAAATTTTATTTTACTTTACCTTGTATTTTCATGCAAATCTTGTCTCAAATAAAGGACATTATAGAAAATAGAAATTTATTAAATGCAAATAGAGTTCTATTTGACACTGTATTGCATGTGAAACTAAATAAAAATCTATGAATTTTATTGCAGGTGTATATGTATATGTTTTTTCATTTTCACAACAATCTTCCTGAGCTAGCAAACAAACAGCATATTTCAGCTGTGATGCAGACAGGTCCCTTGAAAGTCCCTTGAATGCAAATGGAGCCCCGTGGTGAAGCTGAGCTTTTGCTGGGTAAAGGCTCTGCTCTCTCACCTCACCTTCCCCTCTAGCTCTTTTTACAGGTGCAGTGCTGTGAGTTGGGGCATCCCAAAGACTGCAGCTTCTGTGGCAATGGATTTGAGGCAGGCAGAGTAGTGGCTGTTGTTCTGGGCTTGTGATTTCCCATGTTGGACTCAGAGAGCAATCCTGGGACACCAGTGTGGGCACCACAGTGTGGAAGTTACCCCAGTGGCCTCCCCCGAGGCAATGCACGGGGCTGCAGATCTGTGCTCCCTCCCCAGAGACTACCCCACAGTCACTGGGGTCCCATGACCTTCAAAATCTTGCTGTGGGTACATGGCAGCTGAAGGCTTTAGTTCCATGCAGAAACAGTTCATTTGTCATTTACCAAAGGCTCTGGGCTCCTTGTCCACCACGACAGTTCCTGAAGGGTTAAATTCCACAACTGAGTATAGAAATAGTAATTCCAATTAAGGTGATCGCCAGGGAGCAATTGAAGGAGAAATAAAACGTGGTGTTCTCATTTCCATAAGCAAATGAAAACAATTTAGATGACTTTTATCTAGATGAAGGAAAACGCCTATGTAAAAACTAATTACCCTCTGTGCTAATTATGACAAAGAGGATAAAGGACAAACCTTTTGAAAAATATCCAAGGATATTAAATGGAGTTTTATTAATAGATGAAGTAAGCTGAAAAAGAGAGTTGTGATATATTGTGTTTGGGCCTAGATTCAATAAAAACTCTCTCTGGCTTCCACTTCACAGCAGCCCCATAAAATCAATTTATTATATGAAGCCAGATGGGTCTTTTATTGAACCTGGACCTTATTCATTAAATAAAAGTAATTATCATCAGAGTTAAAAGAAACAATACCTACTGCTTCATGAATCAGTTACTATCCCATACATTTAAGTGACAATGAGAAAGAAAAATATATTTTTAAATCAATAGACATACAGTTCATCAAGTGTAAGAGCAAGACCTGCAATATATTTTCTAGTGTAATTTGTTCCTCATCACAAGGTTCATTTAAATCATAATATCTGCTTTGGCTGTTGAATTTGGATCAACCAATGGCACCAGCCATGTGGAGAGTGATGCTCTTGGCCTTTTCCCTGGACCTCCAATTTCAGACATGGGGCTAAGAACTGGATCTGAGATGAGGAATGTGAAAAACCAACAGTGGTACTGAGCAAAATTCACCATTCTTTGCACCACTCTACTTGATATGAACTTTGTTCTACCTCCTCTGCTGGCAGTGCTTTACCCCAGAGACCAACTGCCCTTGGATGTTCAAGTCCTCTCTACAGCTCCAACGCTGTTCTGGGAGGACCTGGCATGAAACACAAAGACACTGTAATGGGCTTGTGTGACAAAATTTTGGTAGAAGGTGAGTACTACTGGGATGGCTTCTGTGAGGAGCTGCTGGAAGCTTCCCCCACATCCAACAGAGCCAATGCCAGCTGGCTCTGAGGCAGACCTGCCTCTAGCCAAGGCTGAACCATCAGTGACAGTGATAGTGCTTCTGGGATAATGTATTCAGGAAAGGGAAAAAACACCAGTAGGGAGAGGAGTGAGAATATGTGAGAACAAGAACCCTGCAGATACCAGTGTCAGTGAGGAAGGAGGGGCAGGAGGTGTTCCAGGTGCTGGAAAGAGATTCCCAGGCAGCCCGTGTAAAGACCATGTGTAGGGAGCTGTGCCCCTGAACCCATGGTGGTCCATAGTGGAGCAGAGATCCACCTGCAGCCCCTGCAGGACCCCACAGTGGGGCAGAGGGATACTGAAAGGAGGCTGTGAGTCCATGAGAAGTCCATGCTGGAGCAGCTTCCTGGTGGGACTTATGACCCTTTGGATAACCCTGGACTGGACCCAAAAGCCATTAGTTATGTTGTCTCTCCCCTGCCCAGCTGAGGAGGCTGGGTGATAGAGTGTCTCTGGTGGGTGCCTGGCATCAACTTTACCTTAGATAAGACCTCAGATGGGACATCAGTAGATGCTAAGACTTAATGTCAGAAAGGTTGTAGGATGTAGGTATAGACATCTCACACTGCCTGACCTGAGCTACCACCATGACAGTGAATGAGAAATGGCCCCACATGGCAGAATTTTTGCTTCACATAACTAAAAATGGTGCAGTATGGAGGAAATCAGAGGAAGACAACAGAAAGGGCAACCCATTCGAAGGGGCTGACTAGAAACATGGTGTCTGAACAAGATTGAAATTCACAAGGTTGTGCTGTTTAACCCCAGCCAGTAGCCAAGCTCCAGGCAGCCACTCACTCACTCCCCCATGAGTGGGATCGGGGACAGAATCAGAAGGGTGAAAGCCAGAGAACCCATGAGTTGACACAAAAGCAGTTTGATAGGGAAAGCAAAAGAAGGAGTTAATTCACTGCTTCCCAGGGGCAGGCAGGTGTTCAGCCATCTCCATCATCAAGAGAGCAGGCCCCATTACATGTGATGGTGACTTGGGAAGACCAACACCATCACTCCAAATGTCCCCTTCTTCCTCCTTCTTCCCCCCAGTTTATATTCTGAACATGATATCTTCTCTCTGGTCACTTTGGGTCACATGTCCACAAATCCAAAACATAGCCCCATACTAGTCAATGTTAAGAAAATTAACTCTGCTGCACCTGAAGCCAGCACACAGGGAAAGCCATTAAAACTTGTCTGAACTCAGACAAGAAGGGACCTTCCAGCAGGGTTTTGTCAGTGCTGCTTGCACAGATGACAGGCACAGAGACATTTATATATATAACTAAAAAGAGTCCATAGACTTAGATTTCACCATTTTTAAAGATACAATATTTTTAATATTGTCATATTGAATTATTTCATTGTCACCAATCAATCACTTTTAGGAAATTAGTAGGTTCAAATCAATACTGGTGATAATAGTGTAATTCCATAAATCAATACTTAAAACCTCAGAATACAAGTCTTAAAACTTAATGCATTGTCTTCAGCTGCTGTTTCTAGCACAGTGCCTTACTCCTGCTTCCCTGGAGGAGTTTGTATTTGAGTTATATCAATTTAGTCACATCTTGCTCTGTATTTTATAACACACAGAGGATAAAAACTTTCCACAGTTAAGTCACAACTCACTTGAGCACAGCCTCTAGTTTAAAAGCAGACCTGGAAAGCGTGCTTCTCTTTTCAATTTTGTTCCTTTAGGTATTTTTCCCTCCATCTTTCAGGATGATAATAGTGATGATTTGTGTTGCTGCTATCCCACTGTGTTAGCCCCTCTGTGAGCACTGAAGAAAAAGGTTACTCTGCAGGATGTTTCTACTGCTTGTTTACGGCCTTTATTCCCGGGACACCAGTAGTGGGATTCCTGCTTGGCAGAAGAACTGAAGTGCTTAACTGGTTGAGATGCAAGTTTAAAGCACTCGGTGGGGTCACACCTGATCACTGGGAGGCTGCCCCTTGCCACAGCAAATCCTTTAAAAGCTGATGAAGTAGATGAGCTTAACCACTCACTGGAGTAGTCCCTGCTGTCTTCAAAAGAGACAAATCTGAGGGACTCCATTCCTTGTGCCTGCTGGAACAGATGCACTTTGTGCTGGTAAGACTTTCCTGGCCCCCACTATCACACGAAAACCAACAAGGCCTTCCTCAGGAATGTGAGCTGGCTTGGGACTGGCATACAATGAAAACAGAGGCATGAGAGCATCCCAATAATCTAGATTCTGTCACCCTTGTGCTCCTTTTCTCCCTCCCATATTTTCTTTTGAGCTCTTTCCAGCATTAGGGCACTGCTTATGCCTGATGACTGTATCTGGTTTGTTGGGCAGCAAAAGGCTCAGAGTACTACTTCTGGTCACCAAAGACTTCATTTAGATCAACATGTTCTGAATAATAAGTGATTTTTTGGGACATATGTACCAATATCAATGTTCAGTTTAAGGTATATAATTCCTGTACAGTTATTAAAAATGCATTGAAAGAGGTGTGTGCAGAGCAGGGAAGAAACCAGAACAAGCTAGCAGGAATCTGTAACACAGGGATGTCACTGAAATCTGCCCTCTCAGACCCATGTGAGGAGGCACTCTGGTGTCCAGGACCCAGAATTTGCTCCTGAGAGCAAACATAGGTTTTTATTCTTTTAAAAGCACAACAGAGCTGACATTCAAAGTGCAGGTGCTGAGAGGCTTTGTTCTTCAGCACTCAGAGCGTGCTCTCAGGAAGGTGTGCAAGGGGTTGGCAATGTCCCAAGCCTTCACCTCACACCATGCAGTTTACATTAAACCAACACTACACTGAAAGCTCAAACAATCTTCTCCACCCCTTTTATAAACAAAAATAAATCTGCAGCCATACGTTGTTTGCAGGCTGATCCTGTTGTTGTGTTAGATACTTCCAAACATGGCCATCGACTGTGGTTGCTGAGGGCACCTGAACCCTGCTCCACAGCAGCTTTGATGTTCAAGCAGGGCTTCAGGACAAGCATGAATTCACAGACACTGCAGGCAGATCTATATCTTTCTGGTGAACTTTCAGTCAGCTCTTGAACATGAATTTTGGGGTTTATTTTAGGCTGAGGCTGCTGGCATTTGAGTGAGTATACTACATTGCAGTTGATGGGGAGATGGATTTGAGGGATGCACAAGAGCAATAGGATCATTCTGGCTCGTGGTCCACTTGCCTTCAGACTACCTCATGCACAGCCTGAACACAAGCTCTCTGTAGACTTGGCAACATGCTGTCTGATGTACCTGGCTCCAAGTACAGACCCTGTACAGGAGAGCCCTCAGCTGCCCCTGGAGCTCAGCTTTCCCATCTGCCATTAGAGCAGTGCGAGTGGTGTTAAAGGCAGCCTTGAGGCAGCGCCTCTCATTGCAGAGCAAACGTGGATCCTAAATCCAGATTTGCACCCTGCCTTGGGGCTTTCACCCTGCCGCACTTGCCTCTCCCACTCTGTTTTCTCCTTTGTGCTGTCTCTCCTGATGGAGCAATGGGTAGCTCCTTAACAAGAGAGGAAGAAAAGACTCTGGCTTTTAGATAGTAGAGCTGTGCATAACAGAGGGGCTCGAAGCTTACAGGATAGTAGGTAGCTGAGCTAGTGGGACTGTCTTTCTGCTTGCATCAATAGCTGGGGATTTAAAAGATGTTCTGAGTATGCCTTGGGGTCTGATTTAACCATGTGGGGTGAGTTGTTGTGTGATGGGGTGAGTGGAGGGATTCATTATGTAAATCCCCTTACTTTTATGTACTTAGGGATGTTTAACTGCAGTATCTCAGCAATGCAGTTTGTATATGATTTGTATTAATCATGGATCAACCTTCATTATAAGTTGAATTATTTTGTGGGTCATAAACATAAAGCTTTTCCAGACTCAGACACCGTAAAAAATATCAGTGTCTTGCACCGGAGTATTTGGAATGGTTTATCTTAGATTTTGATTTAGGTCTTCTGTATTATCCCTTCTGCTTCAAAATTGTTTATTTCAGAGGGATTATTTTGAAATATAACTATGTGATAAAATCTGCAGTCCACCAAAGCTGTGATTGAAAAGAAACCTCTTTCATATTTCCAACCTATGCTTAATTCTATTTTAGTCATATATGATATTAGTCTTAGCCTTGCCATCCTTTAATCAGAGATTTGATACGCCGTTAGAAATGTTTGGGATACAGAAGGGAAAAAAATCCCTCCTGGAAGAGATTTCCTGCAGAGCAGGAAAGCCTCTAGATGGCAGAAGTGCACTGCAGAAAACTCCAAATCTTAATTAAGCAACAAGCTGCAGAGGGGTTGTGTGCCAGCTGTGGGGAGAAGGTGCTCTGATTATTGACTGGTCCACTGACCTCTTCGTCCTCCTCCAATTTTAATTGCTGCTCCAGTTGATCTGTGCTTTACAGCCACACAGACATGATGGCTAACTGTGTCTGAACAAGTTTCCTCATGGATGTAGTTTTTCTCTTTCTGCAAAATGACACTGCGGCTATTTTTTTTAAAGGTGAAATGAAAGGCTCTGGCAGCTGACAATATATGGAGTTTGGGATGACTTCTGTTAGCAGTTAATGCCACCCCTGGAACTTCACAGGGAGCTGCATCCTTTATGAGGCTGTGTGACTTCCCCTTGGGAGGTGATTGTCAGTCTGCAGTCCTTTAAAAAATAAAATCTCACCTTCTGTGTAGGTGGGCAGTACACATCTTACAGTTTTTTTGACTTAGTGCAGAAAAGTTTCAAGTGTCCTTATCTGTGTGATAGAACTGTCAGCAACTCCTATTGTAATCAGTTACACAAGAATCCAGTAAATTCTGGCATTGAAGCACATGGAAGAAAATCATTCTGTAAATCTGAGGTTTAAGCAGTACTAAGCCTGACACATAACTAAATTCTGTGCCAATGAATACTGTTACAGCTTCATCAAGATCTCTCTGCACAGTCACCTTGAGAGAAAACCCAACTGCTTAGGCTTGCATGGTGCCAGATAAGTAAATTTAGATAAAAGTCCAATTTCTAGCTCTGCAGTCCTACACCTCAGCCTGGGTAGTAATTTATTTGAGATTTCAGAGTATTCAGTTTCAAAGGAAGGCCTTTTGATGTTGGTTTCTGGTTGCTGATTGAAAGCAATTAAATGATACTCAAAATACTTGGATGGGTCCTCAGTCCGCCATATGGCAGGCGTGTGCTAACCTTGAGGCAGCTGCAGGGATAAAACACAGTCTTTCTTGAGGTTCTGCCTGGTATTAGGTACATAAACCAAGGACTTGAACCTTGAAATAAGTCCCCAAGACTGCAGGAGCCCCACAGCCTTGACATGCATCTCCAGACATTTGTGATGGCCATGAGTCATCTGGGCTTGAGGTATCTGCAATGGGGTGGCAAGAAAAGTATAGAAAAATCTTTGCTTCCTCCAGATCAATTGCTTTTGGCAATAATTACAAAGGATAGGCTTTTTATTATAGTGTTTTCCCACCAGGTCTTTCTTCCTTCCCCGGACCCTAGGCATGTGTCAGAAACCAGGCAACAGTCAATAATATCGATTGTAGATCACAGCCTTGGTGGTGTCTCAGTGGAAATCCTGTAGTAAACTACCTAGAGCTGTTTAGCTGTGTAAAAAGCAGCATAAGTTGTCCCAGGAAATTCCAGAGTTTCCTTTTCTTTTGTAGCAAAACCAAGTGAGTAATTTCAAAGAGACGTGCCAGCTCTGGCACAGCTGGCTCTTGGGCACGCTCATGCAGTCAGTGGGACTGAAGCCACTGGGGCCTCCTGTGCACCACTGTCACAGCCATGCTGGTAACCTGTTAGGGATTTGTCTCTACTTTTTCCAGGAGTGCTGACTGATTTCTTGCTTGGCCTTCTCTTTCTAATCTCTTTCTAATCCTCTAAATTCCTCATTTGTACTTAAAGCAGCAGATTTCAAGATTTCACATTTTAAACAAAAGACCTCAGTACGTGTCTTGGAGACTCCCAGAAGTATTGCAATAAGATGTGTGACTACAGTAAAGACAGATATACCCAATATAGCTGGCTAGGCAGCAGTGAACATGTGGCAGCACAATTTTCAAGGTAGCCTAGCGACTCAAGTAGCTGTTATTAGCATTACTGTCCAGATAGACGCTTCTGTCACTATTTCTGCCTGCTTTTACAGCACTTGTCCTTGTTCTCAAGATACCAATGCTAATGACAGGGGACAGAATTGTTTATCTACTGCATCTCACATTTTTTCAACCACACTGAGCACTAAATCAATGCATCATCACAAGGTTTGAGGGCTGCTAGCCAATTCTTCAAGTAAGAAATAGAATCAATAACTTCGCCGTATTTTATCAAAACCAAAGATCCTTGCATATTTTTTAACTGATCCAGACTTTAGACCTGATTAGACTAGAAATTGGGTAATCACAAGGTATGTACCCAGTTTCAGACAGACTGTTTTCATGATTGTGTTTCCATGATATTTTCTCCAGCCTTGCATTTCAGGAATGACTGCATTTCAGGGAAAAGTGAGTGGGGGTTTTTTTGGGTAGGTTGTGTGGTGCACAAATATTTCAGTTTATTCAGTACATTCTCCACATTTTATTCAGATTCTCATAAAGCTACAGGTAGACCAGGGAGTTTGTACTCTGTGTTGTATTTCTGCTGGGGAAAGTTTTGCATTGCAGACAGCTTGGCCAGTGTTTAATAAAATGCCTAGTGCTGTGTAGTGATAAAAGTAAAATCCTCAATCCCATTCACGTTTAGAGGACACTTGAATAGCTGCTACTTGAGGCATGAATTAGCCTGAGAGTTTGTGAAAAGAAACACATACTGTATTTTTTGGAAGCATTTGATAGTTTTAGAGTGCTCTTCCCTCTGAGAAACTGTCAAAGCACATAACATCCTGAGTGAGCAAACCCCTTGCAGGGCTGGAGGGCATGTTAGGTATCAGCGATGGCTGTGGAAGGGAGCCCTGGAGCTCACAGTGAGAGCCAGGCTGGCAAACAGACAGGATGGCCCCTTTGATCTGCTGCTCTGCTTGTGGGCACCCTGCAGCTGCTGCCTTGCAGCAGGTTGTTAGGGTCTGTGGGTTCTGGTTGGGTATTTAGCTTCTGTGATTCCTCAAGCTTAGTCCTGTTCAGATTACAGATTTCTAATTTCACACTTAAATATGTTCATTGCCTTGTTCTTACACGTTGTTTGCTAACTTAAGCAACTCTTCCCTGGCTGAGCCTCCCAAGATTTCATTTTCTGGTTTGAACAAACATCCATTATGGTAATTTCCACAGAATCAACCTTCCTTCTGAATTGGCTCATTGCAGCGTGTTAGGGGTTGGAGGGAGGGAGTCTGGGGCTGGAGACAGCCACAAAAAATCTTTGGAAGCTGCACTCAGGTTCTGCATTTTCTGATTGGCATCCTGGGGCTTGAGTGCAGCTACACAGAATGGTGGGTTTGATGCCCTCTACAGAAACCTGTCCCCAGGAAAAAAATCAGCCTGAATAAAGCTGTATTGTACTTTCAGAATTTCTTTTCAGAGTCCAGAGACCATTTCGAGTCTTCTATTTTCTCACTGACATCCTGCTGAGGAATTAGCTCTGAGTATTGACAGGCTGTTTCTGATATCACGACCTGCAGGGCTGCTGCTGGCTGTAGCAGCAGCAGGACAAGAGCATTCCTGGAGTGAGAGCAGGGCCGACATGCTGAGCCCTAAAGTACATGAACATGCAGAGTTAGAGGCATCTCCTCTAACTCAAGTCCACAAGTCTAGCCCCACAAATGGATGCATAAATTAAACAATTTATTTACACGTGGAGGGATGAATATTTTCTACTGTCTTAAATTTAAACCCTTTATTAATTAACAGGTAAGCAAACCTCAGGAGCAATGTCAGGAACAAACATGTCAATGACTTTCCATGCCAACTTGAGAGGCAGCACAATGTTCTTTCTTCATGGTGTGCAGCACCATGGTGTTCTGAGTAGAGCTACTCACTTGCCAACAACTCTGTTGCAGAGAGCCTTTTGATATTTTTAATTAATTTCTGATCTACACTGAATTAGAAACAGAATTTTGTGGCAAAATTGGAGCAATAAAAATACTTATTGGCCAGACCATGAGCTTGGTATGTTGGAGACTCTGGGTACATCCACATTAATGTTTCAGTTTTGGTCAGAGACAAATTGAAGTGACACTTCATCATCCTCATTGGATGAATTTGTTTGCGGTGAAAATTAGATAAAGGATGTGCTTTGGAAGACACAAGTTGGTGCTTTCCAACCTGCAGATAGACATTCAGCCAGCAAAGCAGACTGGCATTAACCCTGGAAAAACCTTTAATTTGGGCCTTGGTCTCTCAGTTCTAGCTGCTCTTCTTTGCAGATTCAGCCTGTGCCAGTGTCAGCAGAGCCTCGGGCAGGTGGCTCTTCCCAGCCTCCTGCTTCAGAGCAAAGCTTCTCATGTGTGTGTGATTGCCCTGAGCCTGGCAGGGTGGGGCCTTGACCCTTCTGCTGCTGTGCTGGGCTTGTGCCCTTACCTTTATTTTGAGATAAAACAGGTTCTGTTTTATCTCAAAATAAAGATCATTAAAGCCGCCTATGCGTTATTTTGTCTTGGGTAAAGTGTCATCATGACAAAACATTTTGAGCACCTGTGGTTAATTTGCTCTGGTCAGAGCTATGGCTGATTATAGCTGACACAGCAAGTACACAAATCAGTGCCCCAGTACTGCAAGCTAAGCCAGCCAGAAAATGAAGAATAGACCATTACTGGCTCTGAAATGTCTGGTCTGGGCAGTTTTTGCTCAGTGGTCAACTGGAGAACTGTGGCTGTGCCACCTGCTGATCTGGTTTCTGAGAGTGCTGGGACTGTGAGTCCTTCCCCTTGTGATCAGTGCACTTCATTTGCAGATGTTGGGAAGTATTGGCATGGCAAATAACAGTTTCTACCATTGCACAACTTTGATCCATGGCCACAAAACATCCAGCCTGTATACTCAGTATCTGGGTTCAGCAGTCTGTGTCCTTAGGTTGAAGACTGACTGCATCCAGGCCTTCTTGGCAATAATATTAAAAAAAAAATATCAAGCAACCTCCTTCCTGACCATGAGAAAATGATAACTTACTTGTCAGAGTCTTATCCTCCTTTTGGAGTAAATATTTCCCAAGACAGGAAAAAGCACCAGCCTGGGTTACCATCTCCCTCTCCTTATTGTTCTGTCATCCTCCCTCCTAGGTATGAATGCCCAAAGGCTTTCAAAGAGAAAGTTAACAAATTTAACAAATTTTTATTTTTGTTTATGCACAAAAGAGTATGTCTTCCTTCCACTTAGTGTTCAAAAGTATTGTCACTGGTTCAGCTCATATTTACAGTGTTACAAACTGAGGTGTGCTTAAAAATAACAACAATTGAACAACATTATGAATCTTCCAGGAAAAAAAAATAGCCTTGGGAAAACTGGGGAGAGTACTGGGACATAGCACTGTTTTCCCATATATTCAGGAATCTGTATTTCACGGAGCTGATCTAACTGGTGCATTGGACAGGTCCACAGTTGGTGGAAAGCTGTGGGCTCTTACAGAAGACAAAGATGCTTTTTGGAGCAGATGTGGGCTGAGAAACTCCAAGTTAAGCTCTGGAAGATTTAAAAAATTTCTCATACTCCTCTTTTTTTAAGGAATTCAGTTGATGCTCCTAAATTAGGAGTTACCTTGGGCTTTTCTTACACTCAGAAGAGTGGAGGCACTTGTTGAGGGGATTCAGGCAAACTGTGCATTTTATCCCCTGTAGAACAAAGGACACCTGGATAGTTTTATGTTTTTGGCTTCAGTCCTGCTAAGCAAATTCTCACAGTGGGTTTTGTAGTAAGCTAGGTCATAGTGGTACATTGAAAACAAGTAAAGTTTCACTCCTGTGATTTTTTTTTTTATTCTATCAGCTATAATAGAAATAAGCAGAAGAATTAGAGCACAGTTGTGCATCAATCTTTATGGTGGAACATGGGGAAAATCCTATTTAAAGGGCACTTTTATTTAAAATCACATCATAGGCTTTAATAGACTGAATGTCTGGTACAACTTGTGAAACCCAGGAGCAGTAAATCACAAGGACTGACTGATACTCATCCAAGGATTTGAAAACAAACAAAGCATTAAAGAGGAGCAACATTGACAAGGATATATTATAGTCTTTACAGCAAGGGAGCCTGAAAACTTAAAACCCATTAGCATGATGCTTATCTTCAAAATGAGACTCTGGGCATCTGAGGCTTTACAGATCAGTAAACTTTATTATGATAGCAGGGAACCCGATTGAGGGTTCAATTAGGGGTAGCAGTGCACAATGCTTGGATAAGTATAGCTCCTCAGGATCAAAGCAGCACTGCTTCTCTAAGAAAAAATGTGCTTCTCTACCTTGTTTGAGCTCTTTTCAGTGTTAATGCAGGGGACCTGCGGGAAACAGCATACTTGGATTTTCAAAAGCCTTTTTGATAAGAGCCCTCATAAGGGACTATTAAAGTATAATTGGGCACCATCAGGTAATGCACATTAGTAAAAATAGGCTAAGCTTCTGATACACTGATGGACCCAGAATTTTCAAGGTCTTTCTGAGGAGAGAGACATAAAAGTTGTCATGCAGAACTCTGAGCAGAGGTGCACAGCAATAGTTGAAAGATAAGGGGCTGGAGTTGTGATAAAGAAAATTATACAAGGATGGGCTGCACTTGAAAAACTGACACTGAATTCAAGTGGGCCAAACTGCTCCATGCCCTCTTTCCTAGAACAAATAAATGTGAGCCAACTCATAAAATTTTTTTTCCTCTCCTGCCAGCTTCTTGAGGATGGGAATTCATGGGTCAAAAGGTGGATATGCACAAGAAAACTGGGAGGAACAACCAGGGAGCAGCTTCTGGGCTGGCTCCTGGCAGGGATCCTGGCCATACCAAATTTAGAGCAGCTCCAAGCAGAATTATACCTCAACAAATTGTAATTAGTGATAGGCAATATAATTCCTAGGAGTCTGTGGGCAGAAATGCTTTGAGATGGACTTGCTGAGTAGGTCAGAGTAGTTTCTGGCATATTTGTAACTCATGGTGATCAATTCTGTATTTTCAGGAGTACTACATTTTGTCCAGTTTAAGCACATCAGTATGTTTTTTTAACATGGCTTGTATTTATTGTGGATTGACCAAAATAAAAAATCATAATAGGAATATATTGTTTATGCATGACATTATTAAGTAATTCTGTAGAGGCCTTATGTAATAAGCAGGAAATCCATGTGGGGAGGTAGGGAAATTTCACATTAATTCAATGTCTTACTAATTTTCATTATTTTAAATAATAGCAAATCCAAATATCTTTGTTTCTTAATCAATGTAACCCCAGCAGATCTTAAAATGTTTTATAAAGGAAGAAGAGCTCATTATCCTGTCTTACTGGTGGGAAAACAGGCACGAAATAGCAATTCCTGCAACTAGAAATTAGGCCTTGGTGTTTTGTATCCCAGGGCTGGGAGCTACCTGATAAGCTGTATCTCAGAGACATTTTTTCCCTAAAACATCTGTGGATGCAAGATATATTGTTAATATAGTTCTCAGAAAGATGTGTTAATTTATGAATTCATTATTGAATTGTTATTATGAACTGTTAATTCATGTTATATTTTTCCTAGCTTAGTGCTGGGTTTTATACTCAGGCAAAAATCCCAGCATCAATGGGAACTAAATGCAGTTTCCTGGTAATGATTTCTGAACAGGATCTCTGTTCAGTGCACTGCAAAGTCAAGTATTAGTGCTTGTCAGAAGCAGTGTTTCTGCATTATAAGGAATCTTGTTTTTTGAAAGGCTGAATTTGAAAAGAAACATAAAATCCCCGAGATGTCTGTGAAAGATGCCTTCCCAGACCTTGTAGGTCTGTGTCCAGTGAAGTTGGTGTTCTGCTTGAATTCAGCAGACAATAACTCTAATGAAAATATCAAGATTGTTCGTTTTATTGAGGATACTCATACCAGCAAGGCTGCAGCTTCTAAGATACCAAACTTGAGGATGGATCAGCAGGAATTAATTTGCTGAAAGTCTGTAAAACCAGAAATGTTTCAATTAATCCTTCCTACTCTGTAAATATGCATCTTCTGATTAAAAGCTGCATTGTTACAAAATTTGCGTTAATCTTTAAACATTCTAGTGTCCCTTAGGGAGATACTAGAGGTTAAAGAGGTTATGGTAAGAGACTTTGTTCAGGATGAAAAACCTTTCATGTCTGTGCTTATTGTAAAATTTCTTTAATAATATAGTGGCTTTTTCTATAAGTTGGCTGAACTATAATAAATTAAGCGTGGTTCTATTGCACAGTAGAAATGTGATAGATTGAAAAAACATTTTTCTCTTCTGCATGAGCTAAAATTCAGTCCCTATTTATATACGTGCCTGAACATAATTGGGGCTTCTATAAAGACTCAAGATATCAATTAGAAGTGGGATAGAGGTCCTATGGTGCTGCTTCTAATGGTTATACAGGAAAAGATTGCCCTGAAAACTAATTAGGGTGACTGTGATAGTCAAATATATGAGTGTATCTTAAAATTCCTTAGATGTTTTTCATCACAAAAATAGGAAAGAAAAGGTCTGTAACTGGCACAATCTGTAAGTCTTACACAACTTTAGTTCCCTATTATCTCCTGGTGGTTGACGACAACAATAAATTTTTCCTTGTTATAGGATGGGATGGTTTCTCAACCTAGCACTTCTTACTCTGCCTGATAACTCTCTCTCATGTGTCAAAATTCATTATTACCTACCCTGGGTAGCAATCTGTGATTCCTGTATTCTTAGGCAGGCTACTGTATCTTCAGAGTCATTTGCATGTCTCTGAATTTCAGAGGTTCTTCACCTGGGGATGCTGCAGGCAGTTGTACACAGCATGCAAACAGCCTCCTGAAAAACAAACTAGTACTTAGAGTGCCACATAAGCAGAATTTATTAAATGAAAATAGTTTTTAAACTAGAAAACTTCTACAGTTCCCATTGTACTTGCAACCCTACAGTACCCTGAGGTGAGTCATAAATAAAAGCTATGAATTAGAGGTCCTTTTCTAATATGCTGCTTAAGTGTGTTGTTCTGTTTTCCTGGGCTCTGACCAGTCTGGAATGCTCAGCAGGAGAGCAAGCTGGTGTATCAGCATTCTCAACAGCTCTGGGATGTTGGGCAGGAGACAGTTTTCCTCAAGGCAGCTGAGGCTGGATGGCAGCTCTGGAGATCCTCTAGTCCAATTGCCCTGCTCAAAGCAGGGCCAGCTACAATGGGTTTCTCAGGGTCATGTCCAGTTAAGTCTCCAAGGATGGAGACTCCCCAGCCTCTCTGGGCCACTTGCTCTAGTGCTCAGTCATTCTCACAGTAGAATACTTTTCCTTACTTTTAAGCAGAACTTTCTGTATTTCAGTTTTTTGCCCTTTGCCTCTTTTCGTCTCACTGAGCACCACCAAGATTAACTTGACTTTGTCTCCTTTACTCCCCTATCAGGTATTTGGGTAAGACTTCTCCCATGAGCATTCCCTTCTCCAGGCTGAACAGTTCTGCCTCAGTCTCACATCACGTGGCAGATGCCCCTCTCTCCCTTAATGAGCATCATGGGCCTGTGTGGCACTCACTTCAGTTTGTCATGTCTCTTTTGTACTGGGGCATCCAGTGAGGGACAGAGCATACAGATGTTTCTCACCGCTGCTGAGAGAGAGATTACCTCCCCTGAGTAGCTCCCAATGCTCTATCAGCCCATTTCTTCAGTCTGTTTGGGTCCCAATGTCATGGGCTCAAAACAGAATCTTCCAGCCTTGGTCATTGTGAGAGAATCTGTTTCCCAACCAGACAAGCTCAGACTGTTCCTGTGTCTCCTTCAGTACAGCTGAATGTTCAGGCTCTTGTATCTGCAAAGTCTTGGAGAAGATCTGAACAACTTCTTTCTATCATCTCCGCCACTCCACAGCCTGCAGACCTGCTCCCACAGCTCTTCTCTTGGCGAGAGGAAAGGCTCTCCACCAGCACCCAACTCCTGCAGGCAATGAGCCCACCTTCCATCCAGCCCTAGCAAGAGTCCCCAGGCACCCCTGTAGGGCTGTGTCTTCCATGGGGAGCTTCATCTGTGCCAAGACCCTGCTCAGATGCTCTGGCAGCTGCTGGGACCATCCCTTGTGAGGCACCACCAGCACCCCTCAGCCCATGTAGGCTGCCCTCAGCATAGCTCCTGGCTCCCTTCTGCAAAAACTGCTGCCTCTGATCACAGCACTTTGCTTGGTAGCTCCACGTGTCTTTCCTTCACGCAGCATCCCAAACTTCCCTCTGTTCTGCAAGTGCTCTGCAGCCCTATCTCAAACACCTTGGAGGGCTAATGAGCTCTGTTAATAACTGATTGCAGAACAGCCCCACATTTACAGTAGTGAATGATTCTGTAGCACCCCACTGGGACTGCAGGAAAGGATTAATGCAGACAGATTACAGACTCATCTGCCCAATTTGGGGCTGTAAAATAAGGAATATGTTTTTCAGAAAGAAAAAAGGAAATCACAATAAAAGAGAAAAATATGTTAAGAGTGAACATCTGTTCATTCTGATTTCAGGTGGACTAACAGGCAAAAGAAAACGTCTGCCTTTAGCAGACAAAACTTTGAGGCTTTGTTAAACATGAACAAAGGAAAATTATGCAAACTAAAGTAGCACATTCTATTACCTATTAATACAGGTCCTAGTTCCTAGAGACTGAAAAATCTTGAGAAACTGCAGTAAAGTGGAAGAGAATGTGATTTATGCGGGGTTACATGGAATTTGCTTGAAAATTCGTGACATGTGTGCCAAAGAAGTTTTGAATCATAGTTGAAATACTCATGGGAAGTGGTATAAGTGACGCCTGATTCCAGCATGGAGGCAGAACAGTAATGGCAGAGAAGGGAGAACCTGTTGTTTATGGTTTGTCAACCAAAGCTCTTGTGACAATTTTTAGACATTCCCTGTATTAATATTTGGTTATGGCATTCAGTTTTGAACTGTATTCTAGGATAACAAACCCTCACCTGTGGAAATAGACACAAGGGAGTGAAATATGGGAGACAATTTAGAGAGAAAGAAGGGGGAAACAGGGATTGCTTAAAAACCTAAGAAATTTAGGGGCAACAGTTTGAGCAAAACTCTTCATGCTGCAAATTCATTTAGCTTTTAGAGCTAAAACTAAACCTGATTGAAGCACTGGGGTGTCATTGTTTTCTTCTCATTTTACCTGCTCTCTGCTCTCAGCGGAGGTTAGTTTTAAATGGCCTTGTCAAAACCTAATTGCAGTTTTGTAATGGCTAATTCCCAGGCTATTTAGGCACTGAAGAATCAATTCTGAGACATGTCTAAGAGGGGTTTGTTAAAGGATGGAGAATGCTGCTGAGATCAATCAACATCCTAGTTTTTAAATCACACAGGAAATTCAGGTTAAAATCTCTGTTCTGGTTGATTGATCCCATGTCTCAGAGAAATGCCCTCACTAACAACCTTTATTCCTGCAAATGTGCGAATCTGTAAATTAATTAAATGTTCACTGAGTAAGAAGATTCATGTTGAAACTCTGGCACCACATTAGTCTGTGGTGTGGGCACTAGAATAAGGACATCTACCCTCATCTTCTACATCTCAAATGAGGGCTCCAGGCACAGGCAGTTCCAGGTGGGACACACATAATTTTTGCTGGTCATTTCAGGCTCCTATCCCATACACGTAGTGGCAGGATCGTGCCTAGTTGGGAGAAAACTCCTACTTTGACAATCTGGCTTGAAGGTCAATGCCCTGAAGGAATCACTGGGGTGTGGGGAAGCCACTAGATTTTCCACATCACCAAAAATCTCTCCAGCCTGGTG
The DNA here is from genome assembly GCA_013400635.1 of Hypocryptadius cinnamomeus. NCBI lineage: Eukaryota > Metazoa > Chordata > Aves > Passeriformes > Zosteropidae > Hypocryptadius > Hypocryptadius cinnamomeus. Next base: position 30,726 of record VYZP01071201.1, read on the forward strand.
GACATGTGGACACAGCAGGTGCACCATTGGTGGCCAGAACAGAGGGAACCCGTGGGGATCCAGGACGTGAGAACTAGAATCAAATCCTTTGCACTAGAAGCAAATTGCCTTGACTGACAGCATGAAGAGGAGGCTGTGAGTGCTCCTGCAAATGAGCCAATTCCTTTTGCATCTTGCATTAACCTCACAAAATTTCATTTATTTTATATGCTTTAAAAATCAATGAGCTGCTTGCTTTGGGAGCAAGGAAAGAAAGGCTCAAGCTGAGCCATGTTTAAGTTTGGCTATTTAAAGGTCATGCTATTTGTTAGCATGTGTAATTATTGGATGTAGAGCAGGGGAATGGAAAATAGTTCAAAATTGGATTCAAGATACCTGATGACTGACCTGGTAAAATTGATGACTCTGATTTCCTTCAGTCAGAGTGCCTATGTTAATTCTGGGTTTTAAAGTGATGCAGAATGCTTTGCACATGCAAGAGTGGGGCTAGAGAATGGAATTTCTTTGCTAGATTATCCTGAATTAGCCAGATCACAAAAAACTTCAGGACTGGTTAACATTTAGTCTGTACTCAACAGACTTTTTAGGAGGGCAGGAAAAGAAAATTGAATCAGGAAAAAGTCAAGTAACTTTATTTAAATTATTTATTTAGTATTTTAAGGTAACCCACATAATAATACCCTTAGGAACAATTTCTTTACCAAAAGCGTGGTCAAACACTTCAGGCTTCCTTTCCTGGAGAGGTGGTTGATGCTCCAAAGCTGTCAATATTTAAGAGACATTTGGCCATGGCCCTTAATAACAGGCTTTAATTTGGTGAGCCCTGAATTGGTCAGGCAGTTGTACTAGAGTGTCCTTCTAGGTTCTTTTCAATTGAAATATTCTGTCCTATTGTATTCTGAAGTATTGGCATGTTTTTCACTGAATGGACAATGTTTTCCTGTTTACAAACATGCTGAGTACACCTGCAGATTCCTGCTGTAGGTCAGGTGTATGCTGAGGTGGCTCCATGAGGGGGGAGGTCTTCAATGCTTGATTCGAAGTCACCCAGCAAAAATACTGCCCTTAAATTCCATGGCGACTGGAGCAGGGCCTGTCTAGAGCTAATCAAATGTGGCTAGTGTATCACTTATTTGTATTTTTTATGCAGTTTAAATGATTGATTGTACTATGAGAAATAGGGAATACTTTTACTTGAAATAATCTCTTTTCTTTTTAGGAATAATTCCATTAATTTTCCTTGATTTCTCCTTTTGAAATCCAGAGGAATGAAGTCACAGGTGGATTTTCATCTGGCCATCACCTGGCAGATAGTATAAAGAAGACAAATAACTGCATGATACAAAATAACTTAGTGAGACATGTCTGCAAGGAATGCATATCCACCATTTTCACTTGCTGCTGTTCAATCTTTCTTTTTTTTATTATTTGTGAGGAGAAGAAAACTCACTTGTAACTGCATACATTAAGGCAAAGTAGTAAAATTTCATCAGGCTTGCACTGCAGAGCTTCAGGTCAAAAGAATTCAACCAAGCCATGTAAATGAATACATAAGGAAATCCAAGTCCCACCAGAGTGTGGTTAGATTAGCCCCAACCCCACCCCAAAGAGAGGCTCTTTCATCTCTTGTCAAAAATAATTATCCCTTTAAATATAACTGTAGACATTCTCATTAGCAACACAAATGTATCTCTAATTCAGTTCTTTTGGTGAGATAGAAGAGAAAAAGAAATGAAATCACAAAACCCAGTTTTTAATCACTTTTACCAGTTTCTGCCAAGGGTGGTTTCAAAGTCCACTCTACCATGGTAGCATATTCTGGAGGTCCTTCTAGCCCTGCCTGGATAATTTCTAAGATAGTTCTTGACATAAATTGGGCTGTACAGCATAGAGAGTTTTGAAGGGGGGAGGGGGAGGAAGAATTAATATTTCCCAATCACTTCAGTCTTTTAAATTTTGGAGTGACAAAAATGTATCAGCAGTCTCTTAATAGAAGATTGTCTCGTGTTTTCATGCTTTCCATGAAGAACAATTAGCACTGTGTGGAAGTCTGGGTGAATGGCTTCCATTTAAAAACTCTGACTGGCTCACCCATTCACGCATAGACAATATTCCTTTCCCTCTAGAAAAAGTAACAGGACCAAAAATCATGGGACTTGAATATAGTTGCAGGTATCCTATTTGGTCAAGAATTAGCTAACCAATGCTTTCTTGTTCAAGATATAAAATAAGTAAGAAGCCACAAAACCATAATTTATGAGATTTTTGTATAATTGGATTATGGACAGAAAATAAATTGGTGGATTCTAATTTGAAGGAAGTATCACACAGAAAACCATAAAGCTAGCAGGCACTTTTCTTATTCCCCTCCTCAAGGGGGAAAATCCCACAACCCATAGTTTTGTTTAACACTGTTGTACACTTGTGCTCCAGCTAAGTGGGGTGCTCAGTTGTGCTGGGGAATAGCTGGTTTGCACCAACTGCCTGGAGCTCTGTGAGTGCTGTTTGTGGCATTATGTGCTTAATGCCATGTCTCACATGTTAAAAGTTCTGTTACTTTTAGATCAGCATTTTCTTAAATCTGTGTTCATATTCTCAATATGCAGTACACTGCAGGCACACCTTTAAACCTTACCATCTCTCTTGAGAATAAAAGCAATGTACAGAGTATTCCTTCAGCCACAGCACAAAGTCACAGAATCAGAGAATGGTTGGAAGAGACCACAGTGGGTCATCAGCTCCACCCTCCCTGCTCAAGCAGGATCATCCTAGGGCACATTGCCCAGGATTGTGTCTAGACAGTTCTTGAATGTCTCCATCTTCTTCACACCCTCTGTTCAAATGCTTATATACATTGATGAGGTCCCTCTCAGTTTCCTCTTTTGGAGGATGAACTGGCTCAACTCTCTCAACCTGTCCTTGTGAGAGACATGATAATATTTCTGGGGAAGAGGAGTAATAATTAAATTTACTTTCTGTCATCATATGGATGCTGAAAGACATTCTTTAACTTGTAGTTTTTCCCAGAACATTCCAGCAACTGAATGTTGAGCTTTTTCCTCATGTCCCTAGCATCTAGTAATGGTCTGGTAGTTGCTGTAGGTTATAGGTTGTTACTAGGTTGTTTATTGCCTAGTAATCAGCTGCTTGCCACCAGTAGCAGTGCCTGTGTAAAGCAGATTTGTTAGTCTTTGTCAAATGGTTGTATAAACTGCTTATTGAAGTGAATTGTTTTCAAGCTGTGAAATCAGCTCTCTATTTTTGGTCTAGCCTGTGTGACAGCATGTAGCATTGCTCAGGATATTTTTGATTACTTTCAGAATGGTGTATTCAGGAAGTTTGCAAATGAATCTACCTATGCTGTAACTGATGAGAATGCAGTGGCTGAAGATAATTTTATCCTATTTATTATTTGATACACTTAATTTTTTGTCGTATTTCCAGAAATTCATATGAGAGATTATTTGGATTAACTAAGTATTTGAAAAACTTTAAATCATGAAGCTGTTTTTCTTAGTAGAAGTGTTTTCTCCAAAGGTTACTGAATAACATCCAATTTTCTCTACATCTCTGTTATAAATACTGATTTTCCCCTCCAGTCTAAAACCCAGTCTCCAATCTTAAAACTGAACTGAGCTTTTGCTCAGATTTGCAGTATCATCCATAACCCCCATCCTGCCAATTTGGTTCCTCAATATGACACCAGACTGTGCATGCTAATGAGGTCATGGTTTCTGTGACTATAAGATTCAAGCCTGACCTTCAGAAATTAAGAGCCAGTCTCATAAATTGACAATTAAAAAAACACTTTAACTTGGAACTTTCATAATCTTCGGGGCAGCATAAACCCAGGAGGACACAGTGGCATAAATTTGCAATCATATAGACTATCTCTAATCAGTAAACAGTCCAGTTTGATAGTGGTATCTTAAGAAAAATGCTGTTCCACTATAGGAATAGTTAAATGCCAGAGCAGCCTCACATGCTGGAAGAATTGTGAAATCCCATTTACTGGAGATCTTTTAAAGCAGCTAAAACAAATATCTTTCAGGCATGTCTGTCAGAGCAAGAGGAGAGACAAAATGATCCCCTCAAGGTCTGTCTCAGCCCTATGTATCTAGAATTCCAAAATGGGCAGTTATTCATTAAAAAAGGAAGTTTATCTATAATGTAAGTCTGTTATTTCCATTCACTAGTGACAGTGACAAGTTCTTGAGGTCAGCTATAGCAGTGAGAGGTTTATAATGATGCCATGCCTGTAGAGCTGACACCCTGCTGAAACCCGTGTGTACAATAATTATTGCAGCAGCAGAGTGTTCTCTCCAGCCTGCTCATGCAGCTCCAATTTACAAGCAGTTGAATTGTCTTAGTGATAGATATTTTGAATTCACTTGCAGTTCTAATATTATTTGCCAAATACAACAGTTGCAGTTGAATGTTCTTCCGACTATGACAAAGAAAAGACCGATGAGGGGATTTTCAGTGAGTATTTCATGCAGTTTAGCCTCTGGCACTTTATGGATAGAAAAGCTTTAATGGGAAACCTGTATTGCTTTTTTTATATGTTGTGCCTTCCTGATACATATTTCAGAGCTTTGTGAAGTAACTCTGGCAATTTATTTAGTTTTCAAAGTGACCACAGCACAACTCTGCTATCTTATTTCTACAGTTGTGCAAGTGAATTATTATGCTGGCAATTATTGTTATTTGAATTCTTTGCAAGATCTACAGCATTTATTCCAGGGGATGACAAGGTTTTGGACTGGGCACTTCTTCAGGCTTCTGTATTACTAAGAGTAAGAGTCACTTGTTCTGATTTTTTACACCCTCGTATTTTAAACCTTGGGGAACTATGGATTAATGAAGCTAGTGCAGTCAAGTAATGAATTCTGGAATAGCTCTGTGTATCTGTGATTGATACAGTACTTTTTATATGTCTGTATCAAATCACCTGGAAGTAACCTGATTTTTTTCTCTTTGTTTCAGTACTCTCCAAGATTTCCTGATTTTTAGTCTCTTGGCAAGCTACCAGAGAAGTTCAGCCTCCTGAAATAAGCCTCTCAGCCTCAACATGAACCTCTTAGCTCCCAGCTATCAGGGGGTCCTTATGTACTTCTTTATCTGCTTACTTAGCCAGCTAGCCCCCTTTCTCATCTCTGATGGGAAGACATGGAAAGGAATCCATTTTCACAAGAACTGCAGTTTTCTCAGGCTAGCAACATCAATATTTTTCTCTTCTAGCACTATTATTCACAATGCAGGTAGAGGTAGACCAGCACATGGTTTTCACAGTCTGTCTTAAAGGCTGAGTACAGATAAGGAATTGTCTATATAATAAGGCTCCCAGTCATCCCCAGTTAATTTTGCTTCCTGCCCAGAACAATTTCTGACATATTTTCATTTTGCAGAGCTAGTGCTGATTTTATAATTGTATAACATTAATTACTCTAGATTCTTGGGAGAATACACATGTTCATGGAAGAGAAACAGACCACATACAAACCATGTTTGGATTAGGATGTTCTGTGCTGACAATGCCTGGAGTCTGACAGAATAATAGTGGGAAATACCTTACATGCTTGCTGTGGTCTTACTTATCCCCAGGTGTCTGTTTCTGGCTGCTGTTGAAAAGGAGATATTGGGCTGGGAAGATCTTTGGTGCAACCAAATGCTGCTCTTTTGTGTTTAGCATTCATGTCACAGAAGTCACTACCAGCGTATATGCCATGCAACATAAGGAGAATTTTCAGCCTTTGTTAGCAATGTGTGAGCAGCCTCTGCAGAAGATTATGGATCTCAAATCTCTAAAGAAGCTCTTTGTATTCTATATTTGAAGCAGGTATGTGAAGTGTGGATGCTTTCCACAAACCAGCCAGGTGGACAGAGCAGGATCTATGTTTGGGTGTTTCATGTAAGCTGTGGAGAAGCTTTTTGCTTTTCATAACTAGAGGGAATGCATGGGGCCTAATTTGGGCTGAGAACTACACAGTGAATGTCCTTATGAGGGCCAGATTCATCTTCCATGTGCCATGAGACACTGAGAGGTGTTTGCCAGGAGTAGGGCCAAAGGAGCCTGGCTGACTCCATGGCTTGTGGGTGGAGAAGTAATGCAAAGTTAATGCTCAGGGCCATGAGCCAAGGCACTTAGAAAATTTCTTTATGCTTTATTTTATGACTTTTTACAGTACTTTCTCTTCACATTTCTCTGCACAGAACTGACCCCAGGGATCAATCTTGTGCCACTGAAATTAATAACAGGACTTTAGTCAACTTCAGTGAATATCATGACCAATGTTTATTCAAGTCTATGGCAGCTTAAATATCCAGGCTGCTCAGATAGATAACGTATCATTGCCATCCAATTTCATACACCAGTTGCAGGGGCTCTTTCCTTACTCTCATAATTGCTCCTCTCATCTCTATTTTCTTGCCACTCTTGTGTTGCCTTTCCATTACACCACTCCCAGCACAGTAGCAGCGTCTCTGGCAATGCTAATCCCATCCCTGCCATCCAGTAAAGGAGCATTGTAACTTTAAGTCACAGAGTTCAGCGTGTGTATGCTCAGGTTTTGTGTATAGTTTATCCAGTGTTCTTCTTTACCATAATGATTCACCTTCATGTCAATCCAATGCATTTAAAATCTGCCTCCAGCTAATGGGTTCATGGTGCCAGGTCATTTTCTGACCTCAGAAAGCCCAGATACTTCATTTTCCAAAGGGGAAAGTCTGTGTCATCAAACAAAATTATCAAGTCAGCCTCTTAAAAATGCATTTTTCAGTCTCTTCTGGTTCTCTCCTAGCCCCCATCCCTCCAGTTGTTTTTTTTCGCATAACGTGTGGAGAATGGTCTTGCTGAATCCCTGACATTATATCTTGTTCTCAAACAATTACTTGGATATCTGTTAACCAATAAATTCTAAAGCGATAATAAGAAAATAAAATTATATGTGGTCAGAAAAGTCCAAAGAGTTATACGAATTTGCTAAAACCAGAAAAAATTTCTTGGAAAAGTTCATTGCTGTCTACATCTTTCAACCTAAATTTATTGAAGCTAGCACTAGTCAAGACTGACCCTTTTCTTACTAGAATTTGTGAGAATCACAGTTTACACTGCTTTGCCAGGGCAGTCCTGAGCATCAACAACCCTGTTCACACACCAGGCACTGGGGGCAGCTCCAGGAACAATGCTTGGGGCATCTTGTGCAGTAACATGTATCCCAGGAGCCCCTCATCCCAAAACATGATTTTCCATCTTGAACTTTGTGGCCCCATGATCTAGTGTCCCACAGGGGAATAACCTCACCTTGAAGAGCCTTAAAGGAGAAGGAATGGACAACCCAGAATCAGAACTTATACTTTCTTCCTGTCAAGAACCTAAATATGTTGGTGTGTGAGGTGAATCACACTGGTCATGGGCAAGCAACAGACCCCACAGTCTGTTCCCACGGAACAGCATTTGCATGACCATAAAGTACCCAAAGTCCTGGAGAAACAGGACTGTATTTTTTGGAGAGGGTGAGGAAAGGTATGTACAGTTGGGCACAGGAGGGGTGGGCACTGGGTCAGGCAGCTGGGGTTTGCTTGCTTCCACATGTTCAGCTTTGTATTATTTCAGCAAGTTTCAGGGGATATTGTCATCAGAATAACTACCTGAGGCTGTACAGAAACTCCTGATGGAGGAGCTCTCTCATGCAGGCATCTGGAGAAAACAATGCCAGATATCTCATGAGGGTACCTGCACTGCAAGGCTGTGCTTCCCTGGCATGTCCTTTTCAGGAAAATGTCCCTGTGCAGGGATCACAGTGGGAAGGCAGGCTGGCTCTGGGGGTGCAGCAGAGGGGAAGGCAGCACAAAGAGGGTAGCAAGAGCAGCCTCAAGCAGACAATGAGCTGGCTCAGGAGTAGGGAAGCTGCATGGGAGTCCTGGCTGTTTTCCCTTTAGCCTGGCACTGTAGCATGTGGGAATGAAAGGTCAAGATGTTGGCAGCAACAGAGATGGAAAGCCTGAGGAATCACTGATGTTCGGCTCTGAAAGGAAAATGTTTTCTCTCCCACTAAAGACAGATCCTGTTTGAAATATGTATATTCATGAATTTGAGTGCCATCTTTGTGCTATACAGCAACAAAAAGGCCATGTAATATCTACTCCACCTGGCTCCTGCTCTCTGGTGGCTAAGGACCTCGGTTAGAATTTTGGGCAGAGGGGAGGTCTGGTCTTGGAGATGGGCTGTAAAAATTGCCCGTCAGTGGAGGCAAGCTGGTGTAGGAACCTGGCATCTGGGAGGAGGGAGGGAGGGCTGCCCCTGTGCTGGTGCATCCGGGCTGGTATGAGAGATGGCTGGGCAGCCTACACAGACAGTGTGGCTTTACAGAGAACACCCACACACAGCTGTCAGGGTGAGATGTGGCACTGTGCATACTGCCTGGAAGCAGTATGAGCCAAAGAGTCCAGGGATTGAGACCATGCTCCTTGCTGAAGTATTTGAGCCATGGGCAGCCCATGGCAGCCATGATTACCAAAATGTGGGAGCAAAGGGGAGATCCCTGAGAGAAGATAGCTGTGAGCCCATGAGAGGAAAGTGCTGGCTGGCACAGCACCAGCCTACTTCTGTGTCTGATCCTAATGTTGTCAGCAGGACTTACTAGCTTGGGCACAGTGCCGCAGTAATGCTGTTTTTAGACCCAAGCTAGATTATATCTGGCCATTTCAGGGTGTTAGCTGAGGGAGTATGGTTCAGTTTGCTCCTTCCTGCACAGACATGCACTAAGGGAGTTGGAATAGAGTCACTCCTCATGGTGGAATTTGCTCAGGAGACAGTTAAGTATTAATCACAGAAATCTACAAAATTATATTGACTAATGAGTGGTATACCTCACTTCTGACTGATATTTAATAGGGCTAGTCTCTTTAGCAAGTCCAAGGACACTGCCATTATTTTCAAGCAAAAATCGAGCAAAAATTTCATTGATTTACCAAAAATCATACATGTGTGTGATTTACAGTGAGGTAGGTTAAGCTTCAATATCAGATGTCTAGGCACATACTGAATGCCACACTGAACCTTACATGGGATTGACATAAACCAGAACTGAGGTCAAGTAATTATATAATATTGCTCCCTAAGAAAAATGCAGTTCAGCAGGAACTCAATTTATTTTTAATCTTTAGCCATCTGTTGCTTAATTTTTTTTTTTTTAATTAATCTGCTAGCAATTCTCCAAAGAATAAAAATGCATTTATCTTACGGCAATTTAAGGCATTTGGTCCCATTAGAAGGGAAAGGGATTAGTTTAAAACACCAAAAGCAAATGTTTCAAGTTATGGTTTGAAAGGCAAATTGACATCTAGATGTCCGGGGTAACTGAGTTTGGGTCTAAACAGAAAATTTCATCTGCAGTGTCAAACATTTGCAAACAACCCTGTGTGTTGGTACAAGCAAACTTGCTAACCCAGTGGGACTGTCCAGTCATACAATGGATCCAGCAGGAATTCAGGAAATGTGTTTCTGCCTTAGAGGTTATGTCAGACAACATGAGTAAGGATTCCAAATCCAGGAACTATGAGCATTGCAAGTACTCCACAGGGTGTGGGAGACAGCTGAAATACAAGATTTCTGGTCCCAAAGGTGGTACTCAATGAAATATATCAAATTCAGTAAGATGGCAATTTTTTCAGTGAAATGTTCCAGGAAATGCATTGCAGTCAGGTTGTTGTTTTTCTTATACTACACACTGAGCCCTGTAATACTTCCTCACCATCTTTACAGTGAGCACCTTGATAACTAGGTTCATTCACTCATATGTTTATATGTTTTGATGTACTTAACCCTGAGGGAAGAAATTCCACTAGAGGAAGGAACAATGCCCTTCTGCAACAGCAGTGATGATATACTTTTCTGGACAAAAATATTTTCTTCCCACTTCTTCTTCCTTTGGGAAGGATTTGAAGTAGACTCTTCTCCAAGAAGATGAACTCATAGGGGAAAAAAATAGAACCAAGAGGAAACAAGATGTGGCCCACCATGGAGTCCAATTGCCTACACTTCCCTGAAACTGTCTTTCAGGTAAGACAGAGAGAAGATTATAAATATAGATCCCAAAAGATTTAAATTGAGGTAGGCATCAAGTTATGCAGCACTATCATCTGAACTGAACAGCCTCTGTTACAAGAGGACTTTAGCACCTAAACATAATCTCATTCTCTTGGGATCCTCTGGAACACAAAGTGCTCATGACAGTGATGTTCCTGACTCACACTTCTCAGCAGAGCAACACCAGGTACAGCTGGGTCACTATCTCCTGTTCTGAGTCTTTTACCTTTTGCACAGTAGTCTCATACTATTTTCCAAGTGATTCTGTGTTTTATCAGAGGCTTTTTGCAGATCAAGTAAAGCATTGCTCTGGGGAGTATGTGTAGATTGCAGAGCTCCAAGGCAGCACAAGGAACAATGGAAGGATTTGGAGACTGGTATGAAATTGTTACTTAGCAGCAGCAAATAGGGTAATAAAATGAACAAGGATACAGTTAACAAGCCAAGGCCAAGAAAAATATAAGATGCCAAGAAGAGAAAAGTTTAATAGAGGGAAATGTCACAAGAATCAATAAAATGGGCCAGAGAACTGTGTCTTTCTGCATTAAGTGATGCAGACAGTGTGAAACAGATGCTCTTTCAATGTCATCAGCAACTTGACAAGTTGGATAAATACTTGTTGCCAAGAAAAATAAAAGCATGTGCTGTCAGTGTGGGTGGTTGCCATGATTGCCATGGCCTCTGGTTCAAATGCAGTTACAGAGATGATGAAAAAGAAAATAAATATGGCAGTGGCTGGGGAAAAACAATTAGCTTCCCACAGATGGGCCTTCGGCATGCCATACATTGTAGCTGCCATTTTCATCATTACTTTGGGTGGCAACATGGGAAATAATTAAAGGTGGAGAATTATAGGACAGCCTTTTCCTGAGTCCTTCCCATAGAAAAGGAGAAACTGTTGGTCTGGAACTGTTGGTTCCTCTTGTTTGAGGAATCTGTAACAGACAATTCAGCTGCAAAACAGCTAGACTCAAAATTCCCACTTGACTGCTGCCAAAAGTGTCAATACCTTCAGAGCTCCAACTCTGCAACCATGTACCACGAGGCCACTGATATGTCATTGGTGGTTCTCTTAGAGAGCTCAAAGTTTTATTCAGGGCATTTCTACACTTGGGGCTATCAGTTGCAGTGTGATGAGGGGCTCAGCTCATGCACAAATTCCCTGAGGTCCCAAGGAGAAGGCACTCCAGTGCCTTGGAGTATTCTTCTCACATAATAACTGGATATCAAGTGTTCATATAAAACATGACAGGAGGAAGCCCTTGCTCAGGTCACTTGGTCTAGACATGTTTACTTCATTCCCACCTTTGTCTGAGGAGAATAATTCCACATCTACAATATCTTGGATGAAAATAGAGTGTCTTCTATGCAGAGTCATAGACAGAATCACCTGAGTATCACATTCATTCTCTACACACATCCTCTAAATCCCATAAGACCCAAGAAACAGGGTCAGATTTATATTGATGTCAATCCCACTTAAATCTTACTTTAGGAAGGTGAGAGACAGGAAAGACGTGTATTGAGTCAGTCACTTGGACATCTTGTCTCTATCTCAAGGACAAACAATGTATTTTTATGTCTCCTCTGTCATTTTCAATTCCTTAAGCATTTCAGCCATTGAAAATCCTCATCTCAGTCCCTGAGCAATTTCACTTACATAAACACAGAAGTGGATGTTGGTATAATTTGCTACAGTCCCAAATAATCTGTGAGGCAAATTGTCAGTAACAAAGCAGGGAGTGAATATCAAATAAATTACAACAGTCTTTACTCATGACACTTTGTGTAAGAAATAAAGTCTGGCTGCAATTACTTGGGAGGTTGATTTGTGTTGTGTACTGAATAATGGGTGAAGGAAGAGAGTACAGAACTTTAGACTAATAACAGGATTCGTCCAGTTAAAGTACATGCCTTGTCTACAACCACATAAAAATAGCGCTGTAATAAGCATCAACACTGGTGACACAGCTAGAGCAGTGACAGAAAAACTTAAACTCTCTGCTTTTACATTTGGTGTAAGACAAAATTTCAGGCTATTTATTCAATCTTGGTCTAGGAAATCCACTGAAGAATGGGTTGAAATATTTTGACTAGAAGGAAGAACAGCCACAAACCACACATCTGAACTGTCATTGTGGCTTTGTCCTGCATAGGACAAATCTGGTGGCCTGGCTGGGCTGCCATTGGAAATAGAGCAAGGGTGGCACAAGTCTGAGCCCCTGGCAGGGTCTGGGTTTCTGGCTGGAATGGAGAAACTGGGAGGTGGTTTGGCTTTCTGGTGTCATCTTGATGGAGGAGGTGTAAATTTCAAATCATCAAAGGGTATTACCAGTTTTAGGCTTCTCTGAGATTTCAGAAAGTTTACGCCCTTAGTCCTTTTTCCTTTCGAGAAGAGAGCTGAAAGCTCTTATGGGAGCACTACTGAACTTTGGCATCCAAAATACAAGGTTTACTTTCAGCCCTCATCCCTTGTGCATATGATGACTTTGCTTCAACCTTGATGCAGATGAAGGCTCATACTCAAGGTTGGCTCAGATCATAGGTTTTGTGTGGCTCTCTGGTTTTGTTCCCAGACCAAGCAGAAATGTCAAGTGTTTTATTTCAGAACTTAGCTCTAACATCAGTAGAATGAAACCAAAGCCCCAACAGTAACACCTATTGCTCTCTGATGATTTAAAAAGAGCAAGTAATACAATTCACGAGTAGAGCTGACAAGGTATTTAGTGGTCAGTTGGGAACAAGGAGGGTCTCAGAAGATTCAGCAAGGACAACTGATCCCTATCTACTGCTCCTCAGAAGCCACTGGATGATAGGGTTAATGTCTTGCTGATTCTTGAACACCTGCCCAGTTTCTCTGTGTGATCTTATCACTAACATTGATAAATAGGTCTGCCTAAAGCAATAAGACCACAACGTATTTGCCTCTTTGATGTAGAGTAATTCTGCTGCCAAACCAGAGCTCCCAGCCTTTCAAGGTTCAGCTGGCAGTTACATGTATATTGACATTTCTTTTTACCCCAGGCCAGATGAGGGAGAAACAGTTTCTTACTTTGTAAAGCACTTTTCTTCCCACTGTGTTACAGTTTTTAATACTACATTTTGAAAGGAGAGTGAAGGTGGTTTCCACAGAGATAGAGATATCTTCAAACTTTTCTGTTCCCAAAGAGGAAAGACACACTTCACTTAAACACACAAGACCTGAAACCTTTTAAACTTACCTCTCCAGTAACCTACAGTGCCTTTCCTTTGAAAGTTGTCGTCTGAAGTTAATCAAGATGCTTCCCAGCCTGTTTGTAGATTGCCCATGCTGGAGAGGATCTTTCCTTAATGTATTGCTTTGGTATACATTACTTTTTCATATCAGATCATCCAAGGTTTTGAGGTTTTGAGAAGGACTTATGAAAAAGAGCAAATACGTGTGTCATGTCACAGAAAGAAACTGCAGTCCAGTCATCTGCTCTTCAGAGGTTTTAGTTGTAATGCTGCAGAAAAAGGTTTATGTGTTATGAAAGATTACACTTCTACATTTCTCAGCAGGTTTAATTCTGTTTTTTGCAACTTTATGTGGAAGGAAATCTAAGCCAGGCTTCTTTCTCAGAAGAGTGAATTCTCTGCAAGAGCCTGAATCTGATGTCTGCCTGAACCAGCATTTTTATCTTATAGTATAAAATAGATACCTATATGCCTATGAATTCTGTTCTTGGTGACAACTGACATGATGTGATATATTCCCTATTCTTCTGCAGAGCCAATTTCAAGTATATTTATCTACTAAAGATTTAATGTTTGTCTGGCCCCCTCCCCTTACTCTGAGAAAAGCAGTGGGGTGGCATCTCTCCACCTTTCCTTAACTCACCAGAAATTGCAGGATCTTATTCTTTCTTTTTGTGTATTTTTCCTGATACTTTTAGGAAGCAGGAATTTAAGCATTAAGAATTTCAATCAGAGGCTGAGAAAACAAGCATAGCCAGTTTTAGGAGAATTACAGGGTCTCTTCATATAAACTTGTTCACTATTTCTATATTAATGATATCATGTCTGAAATAATTTGATCTCTTCAGTCTAATGCCAAGGTAGAGACAAGGACCGTGGAGCACACAGAGTGGTTCTTTCCAGGCTCTGTCAAAAAGGGTCTGTGTCAGAGATGTGCTAATTTCACTTTACTTTAATCCCCTAGTTACAACATAGCAGCAGTTGGAGATGGAACAGACCTACCAGGTCCTGCTTCTGATTTATACCCATGGACCAACACAAGGTGTTTGTCATACATTTCATTAGTCTTGTCCTCTCAGATTTAAAATATAGCTTGATTGGTGGCCAAGTGTTGTCACTGGTCACATTTTTAAAGTTGTTACAGCAACAGCAATTACATGGAGGAATTGCAGTTTAGAAACCTGGTGGAAATGCTTCTATTTTGGGCTCTAATAGCTCTTCACTGCTAGAGGAGGTAGACAAGTTTGGCAGTATGGAAGAACAGTTGTAAAACTGGAAGGTGTTGGAAAATCCAGATTTGTTCTTATAAGACCTGTCAGTTTGAGACTGATGATTTCTTTCAAAGCAAGCTCCATGAAGCTGTGAGTAGTCTTTTATAGCCTACCCATGTGCTCTTGAGAAAGAAAGGGAACCACAAGAAAGTGAAACACAAAATATAATCAAATGCTTGTATACTCTCCAACACCACGGCATGATTTAGCTTTATATTGTCCATTCCTCTACTTAAAGGGAAGAGTTCAAAACTGAGGCAATTGATCTAAAAGAGTAGACTTTGTATGTGGTACTTTAAGGGATAAAGAGTGCAATAGCTTTTGAGTGAAGACACTTTCATGGACATGAATGGTACATTATCAAATCTTTAGACGATTTATTTTGATTTATTTTGAAGTGATTTTTAAAAAATGTGGCCACAATGACACATCTATTTACAGTGCACTCTCTTCTCAGATCTGAAGGCACAACACAAACACATAGCAGTGATTCTGCAAGAAGCCCTGACTCAGGGCTGCACATGGGCATTTTAGAAAATGAAGCCTTGAATGTTCTTGCATACAGGGATCCCCTCATTCTCATGTGTTTTGTAGCCAATCTCTGTGAATCCCTGTGCAATCTCATGCCTGGGAAGCCATGTGTCACAGTCTCTTTTTCATTCTAACAGCTGCAAATTGTCTGACAGCAACATGACTAGCACTCAGCACTGTGACCACATTTATGTGCTGATGTGAGCTGGGTTTCTTGCCCCCTAATCAGTCAGAAAACACCTCCTGGGTGTATGAGGTGGGAGGAAAGATGTGGCTTTCCCCAGTGCATCAAGATCCCACTTTGGCATGCCCGGACACAGGGAGAAACTTTAATGGCAGAGATGCAGCATCAGCCACTGGTTCCTCTGGGCTCCCCAAGTGTGTGCTTGGTTTTAGGAAAGAGAGTAGAACTGCTCTTGGGTTAGATTAAACACGTGCTCAGGACTTGCTGCTGCACAGAGGATTCTGTTCCCCCAGCACTGACACAAAGTACAGTAGTTTAGCATGTAAGCCCAAAGGACTTCAAGGGACCAATTCATGTGATGAAAGGTACCTCCACCCTGAAGTGTTTTGCTGAATGAGGGCATTTTGAAATACTTTTTTCACATGCCTTACACTTGGAAAACCATAAGCAGAGCTGAGAAGGCCAAGAAATAAAACCTGAAAGAAATACATAGGGAATTTAGGATTCTAGACATAAAGCATCTGCAGCAACTATTTTGTGCAGCCATGCCAATTTGTGTGGGTATAAACCAGGCTTTTTTATTATACTTTATGAATTGACTGTAGACTATGTAATACAAGCAAAACATAAAAGAATAATGAAAAGAACAAGATACAAATTAGTCTCCAAAGAGTTTTTTATGGCCTTTGTCAGAAGAACAACCCCCCACACCTACTTTGTAACTGTCATTATCTTCACATAAAGATGCAATATTAGAACAAAATCTGTTCAGAATGTTCTTTCATTCTATCCCCACAAGAAAAGCATAAGAATCTGTCACAAAATGAATACAATGATGCTGATTACAAACAGCACAAACTGGCTTTTTATTTTGCTAACTAAATTGGGAAGTTGAAAGGGTAAAAAATTAATTATTTTCCATGCCAAGCATAAATTCCTGTACATCATTAGTATTTTGCTTCTGTTTTATTTGAATAACTCTGTAATGATGCAAAGATAAATGGTAAGAACATGCTGGCTGATGAGCATACAAAGAACTAATGTTGTGAGAGATATAGAGCTTGGGCATGTGGAATTTGAGTGTAAGTCCATTTGGTTGAAAAAAGCCCATCTTCACCACAAAGCCATTTTACCTTTGCTAGATGCAGGAGCAGTTGAATGATTTTTGTGATATAGTCAGAATATTCTATGATAAAAATGAGGTATTGATTCAAGGAGATTTTAATTTAGATTAGTTCACTTAAAATGAATAATAAATTGAAATGAACTCTACAGAGCTCATGCTCAGAATGAATTGTCTTGCTACCTCACTGAAACCTAAGGTGAAGAATAGTTCTAGTTAAAACCCTTGCCCAAACAATCAATTTTAAATAAGAATATTAAAAATAATTTGTACAAGAAAATGACAGATGTGATATCTGATTTGTAAATGAATTCTAGGGAAAGGAAAAATAAGAAAAATTATTTTCCTAAAACAAATCAGAAGCAAAAATGTTAGTAATTTCAATACTATGCTTTAATGTTAACAGCTCCTCACATATCAAATACTGAATTAATGTTTGATAAAAACTTGAATATTGCCACTAGTATTTCTTTCCAATAATACTTTTTTTCCCTCATCATCTTGACCTTTCTGGATAGGATTTTTATGAGTTATTCCTATATTGAAGCCTTTTACAATAACTGACTATTCTGTTTGCTAAGACATCTTGTGCTGATTTAACCTATTTTGCTTTGCATATTGTTTATCCATGCATGTTTACAATGGGCATAGCCACAACCCACACTCAGCCTGTTAATGTATGTAAGCATATGTTCACACACTTCAGTATATGATTTTTTCTTTACTCCTTTTTAAAGTCTCCAGTTCCCTCCCCAGTTTCTTACTATAATTCTGATTATATTTTTTCTATATTCATTTCCCTGTATATTGCTGAATTTATTTTCTACATTTGTTGAATTTGAAATACAAGTTCTAAAATAGATAACAGAACAAAATTGTGATGTATTTTACTTCTATTTTTTTCTGTAATAATAGCTTGCTCTTTAATCTTCATCTTATTTATTTTATGGGATTTTTTGTTGCTGTTGGCATTGCTAATAATAAGATTTCCTCTTATAACTGATGGTCTTTGTTTTGCTGTCATGGTTTAAGCCCAGAGGGCAACTAAATACCATGCAGCCTCTTACCCACTCCCCTCACAGTGGGATGGGGGAGAGATTTAGAAGGGTAAAGTGAAAAAACTCATAGGTTGAAACAAAAACAATTTATCAGATATAGCAAAAGCAAACTGAGGAATTCATTCACTGCTCCCCATGGGCAGGCAGGTGTTCAGGCAGCTCCAGGAGAGCAGGGCTCCCACAAATGTAACAACAACTTGGGAAGAGCAGCACTATCATGCTGAAATATGGGTCTCTTCGAGCTAGGTCTCATAAGCTCTTGGAGATCTGTTTCACACTCAAGATAGCTCAGCTACCTTAGAAGGCATAAAATCAGCAGGACGGCTTTTGTGGTAGTGTTGGAAACAAAAGGTTCTAACAAAAGTCAAAATAACAAAACTCTTTACAGAGAAAAACCAAGCTAGGTACAAAAGGTCCTTTGCTCCTGGTAAAACACCTCACAAAAGCAATTAGTTTCTTGGTTCTCTTCTTTTTCTAGTAAATTGCTCAGGCGGGACTTTTTGGCTTCTGTCCAATTAGCTACCCTTAAGTTTGAAGTGAATTCCCCCAAATTCTATGAAATGTCTTTTCACCTAATTCACCTAAAGAGAGAAACTTCTAAGCTCTTTTCCTTTTTGAAGAGACAAAAGATAATATTGTTACTCTGTCAACAAAGAGCTCATTCCTATATCATGCTGAATGTCTCACCCAGGTGGGACTCACTCCAGGGATGGGGCACTGAAAACTTCTCTCAGCAACCTGTTCCAGGGCTTCAGCACCCTCATGGTAAAGAATTTCTTCCTAACATCTAATCTAAACCTGCCCTTGTTCAGCTTAAAACCTTGTCCTGTCACTGTCTGCCCATACAAAAAGTCCTTCTTCTCCTCTTTATAAGCCCCCTCTAGGTACTGTAAGGCTGCAGTGAGGTCTCACCAAAGCCTTTTCTTCTCCAGGCTGAGCAATCCCAGCTGTCCTCAGCTCGCACTCAGAGGTGCTCCATCCATCTGGGCATCTTTGTGGCCATATTCATGTGACTTGTGTCCAGGCACTTGTAGAGACCAGTAATTGTAGAGAGTGATAAGGTTTCCCCTGAGCCTCATCATATGGCCTGTATAAGAAAATATACAAATTCCACTGCCCATGGCATGGCTGCTTTGGACTTTTGCTGCCTGTATATGGTCACCCTGAGCTACCAGCTCCTCTCTGCTTATGGAGCTGCCCTGCTCTTGCTGCCCCCTGGAAATGGGACTAGAAGGTGATTGACATGAAAACATTGCTGATTTCACTCACGCTTCCACACGCAAGCACCAGGATTTACATACACTGGTGGTCTGTCCAGCATCAAAGATCTCTGAGATCAGGTGGTCTGTCCAGGGTTCCTAGCACAGGATACCATCTATTGAGTCCTCATCTTGTCTCCTGGTTTGGGAGCCCTGTGCTGACTTGTCTGTGTGCCTTTCAGTGCTCCTTTGGGCCTGATGGTCTTTTGTGTCTCCACCTCCTCTGTGAGTTGTCAGGATGTACTCACAGTCCTTTGGCACCTGGGTGACATGTGAATCTGCACTTTGCTGCACGCTAGGATGAGCTGCTGATCTCTAGGTGTCTTCAAAACGTGATCTGACATTTCCTTTCATTCCCCATTCACACCAGTCACAACATTCCTTTTACTTTTCTCTACACATTCTGCATGTGTTTTTTTATGCACTGAACACTTCCAGTGGTGGTCAGATCTAAAAATGTATCAGGGTGCCTCTTCTCTTCCCAAAGGAATAAATCAAATGGTGCTAGCAAATTTTAGACACTTTAATTTAAGAAGAGATACATTTCCAGAAGCAGAGATAAAGGGAAAATTAATAAATTTTCTTCATGTCACAAAATAAATTCAGGTCTAGACTTAGAATGGATTGTATTTGACAACAGAAAAATACTATCTTTACTGTTTGACTCAAAGGCTAACAAGGATTCTGAATGGGGAAGAAAAAAGCAACTAGCTCTTTGACAGCAGTTTCTATGTAGCTGTAAACCTGCAGTATTACAAAGAAAGGCATTTAGAAATGTATCCACTTTCAGTGGCATGTTTAATTGGGATCCAGTACAAATAGGTCCTTTCTGTCACTCTTATGTGTCTGTGGCTTCTGCAGTGACTGAGAGGCTCCTAAACTTGCTTAATGCTATCAATCAAATTTATCATTTGTGTCATTTCTAGAGAATGTCATGTTTCCCTGAGAAGTTTGTGACCACACAGGTAAATTAAATATGTCCAGGCCTATTCTCCAGTACTGAGGCCACCTGGTATGCTGTCACCTGCACTCATCAGTCCCGAGGCAGGTTAGCCAAGTGCACACTGCCCATGTCGGCTGTGCCAGCTTTTGAACCTTGCCTGGGAAATATTTAGAAGGGAACCAACTGGATTTGGGCAAAATCAGGCCAGAGACTGGTTCTAAGAGTTTACCACTATGAATGAATGGGTTATCATTCTAGGAACCTTTGGCACAGTCTCATTTATGAGTACAGGCATGGCCAGTGTGGACTCAGTTCTTCGAAAAAATAAACAGAACTCAGCATTTAGTGTCAGAGAAGGGAGAAAGCATTCACTGCACTGTGTCCAGATGTGTTGTGGCTAAATGGTTTTTCTTCTTTTCCTTCTCTGTGTCTGCTTTAGTCATATTATCTCCAGAGTGGATGTGACACTATTTAATCCTTCTTCTAACTTTCTTTCAGAAGATTACATAGTTATTATTTAGGTGGTAATTAGATTTTCTCTAACATTAGATCAAATCTAATATTAGTAGATATAACTTTGATTTTAATAAGAAAGTATTTCTATTTCATAGACAGAACGAGCTAATTAGTAGATAGGATCATAAAGTCAATACCTTTGAGCCCCTTCCTCAGATTTAATTAAATATTAATTGCAGAACTGCCATTTGCACATGAAAATTAATAGCAGGTTTAACCTTGTATGTTTTATAAAACATAAAGCTTTTCTTAGTTTTTTGCTGCTTATTTCCCTTCCAGCCTGATTCTTAGCTGCAGGCAGTTAATCTCCATTCTACTGCCTTCATCATTTAGAAGAGAAAAAAGTGTGTCTGAGATGTTTCAGACCTGTATTTGACAAATAATTCTTTCTCCTGGTGACAGCAGGAAAAGTGTTTTGAGAGTGGTTTGGAGATAGAGGTGGTGCTTTGCCTGGAACTGGGCAGGGGAGAAAATTTTTTTTCTTTCTTTTTTTCTTCCTTTCATTCATTTGCTTTTTTTAAAATTCCACTGCTCTTAAATGACAAATTGGGGACACTACTGTACTTACTCATCCTTGTCTCCCGGTGCCTCAAACAGATGGATGTTTTTCTTAACAGAACAAATCCTTGTTTCGTGGTAGTTTTCCTCCAAATCTCAGAATATCAGCAACAAGAAATAAAGTCCTTGCAATTGTTAGGTTCAGTGATGGGAGCAACAGGAGCCACACATGTGGCAATCAGAATGGTGCTAGAAAATGAGCCTGGATATTGAGAGAAAATCACTTCAATCTCCTCAAGCAGTGTGAGCTGCCAGATATGAAGTAACTGATGCAGTTGCCAAGACACCAGGATCAGGTCATGATTCATACAGCAGACAGCCATACTAAGATACACTTTTAAAAACAACTGTAATTTGAAGGGTGACGCAATTTTTAATTATAATAACAAAAAAACTGGTCTGCTTGTTATTTACCCTGTATGATTTGCTAAAAGACTTCAGCTTTCTGTCAGAATAAAACAGAATTAGTTATAAAGTTATATCTTAAGTCAGTTCACACAGCCATCTGTGAATGGATGACTGAGATCCCACAAAACTCAGGTGTCTGGATACTTCCAGTGGAATCCAGCACCTTCCCATTGATTGCCAGACATCTGGTAAGATTTTTCTGCATGCATATAGATATATAACATGATAGACATCCTTTCTGCAGACCAAGGTTCATTTCTACAAAAGGAACAAGAGAAAAATAGAACTTTAATCATGCTGAAATAGAACTTTAATCATGCTGAAATTAAGGATACATCCTGTTGGTTAAGGGCTTCTAAACAGTATGACAATGCAGTGATCATGTACTGGGGAGCAGTCTGCAGGTGCAGCAGAGCTCTGCTCAGCAGCTTCTTGTGCTAGCTGGGCACTGAGCAGCTTGAGCACCTGCAGAGCTCAGGGATTAATGGCCTTTTGGGATGCTTTGTCACTTTGGATGCAGGATGGGAGGTGGGCATGGTGAGCACCCTGCAGGCCACGCAGGGGAGGTTCCTGTGGTGCAGCTTTGTGGCTCAGCAGCATGAGTAGCTGCCCTGATTCTGTAAAGCAGCTCCTCAGCTGTGTGGACACTGCCTGGTGAGGAGCTGCCAGGCATGGGCAAACATCATCACAACTGTCTGCATCGTTTACAAATGAGGATTGCAGGCAGCCATGCTCATCCCATGCCAGTGGTGAGAGAGAAGCACTGGGGGAGGCTGAGTTATACCCTGTCTCTTGGGCTGCTGTTATTGAGGGGGGAATGAGTTTCTGCTCCTGGCCTTGGACCCCCCCCCAGCCCACTGGCTGCAGCAGCAGAGGAGTGTTGTGGGAGCTGTTCTTGTACTTTCCACTTGGCATCTTATGCTGACCAGTTCTGGAGACAGAATAGAGGACTAGGTTGTCTATTTGCTTCTACCTGTTCTTAGTTTCATTTACTTATGAATTGCCTCTGGAATTTCTATCTGTTTCCACTGATTTTATACAGCACTGAAGAGGTTAGCTTAGACTAGATGCCTTATTTTTAAAGTCAAATTATATTAATTCTTACTTAAAATCTTAACATTTCTATTCTGGGAAAAGCAAACATACAAAAGGTTTTCACTTCTTAACCAGCAAGTAAATCTATAACATCACTGGGACTCAGCATGCATTTAAAGGTTCATTAGTGCCTTAATAACTAAAATGATACCGAACCATTTTGGCAATTATAACACCACCATGCATGAATAGAATATTTTTCACTGCTCTGTGGTGTATGCTGCAGTGCTCTTGCAAAGTAAACCTGTGAATACTTGCTGCTTAGCCTTTCTAATCTCTGAAATTTCTAATTAGTTCAATCAGGGACTTTTCTGTTTACTTGAACTGGCTTTGATTTGAACAGTAGTTAAGACAGCATTATGCAAATTCATGGCAGATGTGCAGAAAATTATTTTTCTGCTGTTAATATATTTGTCCAACCCCTTTCCTCCAATTCCTAAAAAATATCTCTTTTTTTTTCAACATTACTTTCCCTTTCCCAGCCCCATAGACACATTGGAAAGGAGTGAGAAAATTCACTTTTAGCTAGGGAAATAATTTCTTATTCCCTACCCTTCAAAACATCTGAAATACTGGTCTGACAGCTCCCTTTAAGAATTCCCTGAGATGGAGCCCTCGTGCTCAAAGCTGTACACAGAAATGTGGAAACTCCTGGAATCTGGTTGTCAGGGGCCTGTGCTGTTTCTGAAGTTACAGCAAGAATGTTGCATCATGAAAATAAATGTTATCTCCTATTAAGAGGTAGGAAAAAAAGTCTAAATACTGATTTATCAACAAAAAAGAATAGGTCAGAAACCTCTTCATATGATGAGCTTAGGTAGGTGGTCTTCATGGATTTATATTCAGTTCATACTTATACTACTTAGAAAAGATTTCACAGAATTACAGAATGTGCTGAGTCAGATGGGACCCTCAAGGGTCATCGTGGCCCTGCACAGGACATCCCCAAGAGTGACATCATGTGCCTGAGAGTGTTGTCCAAATGCTTCTTGAACTGTCAGGTTTGGTGCTGTGACCACTTCCCTGGGGAGCCTGTTCCAGTGCCCAGCCACCCTCTGGGTGAAGAACATTTCTTTTAATACTCAATATAAACCTGCTCTGGCACAACTTCAGGCCATTCTCTTGGGTTCTGTCACTAGTCACCACAGAGAAGGGATCAGTGCCTGCCCCCTCTCCCCACCCCGCTCCCCCTCATGAGGAATTGTAACTGCAATGAGGTCTCTGCTCAGTCTCCTCTTTTCCAGGCTGAACAGACCAAGTGACCTCACCTGCTCCTCATTTGGCTTCCCCTCAAGGCCCTTCATCATCCTCATTGTCCTTGTGTGGACACTCTCTAATAGATAATATCTTTCTCCTATTATGGCACCCAAAACTGCCCCCAGCACTCAAGGTGAGGCTGCCCCAGTGCAGAGCAGAGCAGGACAATCCCCTCCCTTGCCCAGCTGGCCATGCTGTGCCTGATGCCCCCAGGACAGGGTTGGCCCTCCTGGCTGCCAGGGCACTGCTGGCTCACGTTCAACTCGCCATAGACCAGGACCCCCAGGTCCCTTTCTGTGGCACTGCTCTCCAGCCTCTCATCCTCCAGTCTGTCTGTACATCCACAGTTGCCATTCAGTGGGAATTAATGCTCAACTATTGCTATTAATTGGATACCTTAATTCTTTAGCCATTTTTAAAATCAATTCCCATATGTCTGGGTAATGAAATGTCATTCTGCCAACCAAAGCAGTTGTTATACTGCAATGCAGTGGAGTTAAAATATAATGTGCTGGTGTAAGGAAAATTTGTCTGGCTTCACATTCCTCTTCACTCAAAATTCTGAAAATATTGCACAACAGTTCCAATAAAGCTCCAGTATTATAATGCAGATACAACACCTCCAGAGGTGTTCTCATTGTGGTGTTATAAGCATTAATACATGTGTAATAGCTGGAAATCTTGGAAAAAGAAAAATAGTTGAACTTGGATGTCAGCATACTGTCCTTCTATTGCATTTCTCCTCTATGCAAATGTGTGTTTTCACAAACTGTTCCTTGTTCACTACAGAAAATGCACCTGCAAGATAATCTTGTACCCCGGTCTATTCTTGCAAGAGTTCTGAGCAAGTTCTTTCTTGATGTGTCCCATTTTTAAAAAAAATAGTTTTCTAGTGCAACAGAAGCATTCATGGAAAACATCTGCTTTCCCTCAAAGCCTGTTTTTTTGTCAGGAAATTAAATCCACACTCAAAAACCTTTTAATCCAGAACTCTAAACTTCATCTGATTTATGCTGGCATATATTTACATAAAGTTGGTGCGCACAGGTTTAAGACACTGCGTAAGCACTCAATATTAACATGTCCCATGGAACTACCAGCCTCATTCCTGTTTATTCATGATATATGGGAATGAGGCATCTCTGCTTCTGCAGCTGCTGTCATTACAAACCTCAGTTGCTGCTTTCTGCCATATCTTCTTGTTATTTTCTTGCTGTCATCTGTAGCCAGCAGTCCATCCATCACCACTGCTTTGATGATTGCCAGAGCCCTTGCACCACACTGCCAGTTTTACATCCTGTGGGTAGAATAACCTTCCCATTGCAGCAGGGATTTCTAGCAGCTCAAGTGCCACCAAGACTGGCTATTCCTTGCCAGTGATAAGCATGCATATGAAAAATTCCTATCTTTCCTGGGTTTACATTTGTTTGTTTGTTTTATTACTGTCTGTTTTGATTTGTGGGTTTGGTCATTCTGATTTCTCTCCTATGCTCATGTTGCTGCTGTGACACAATCTTTTATCCAGGATAAAATATCTTTTGGAAGAAGTGAACATGATTTTATTTGCTCTGGTTGACCACAGTTATCAGGAGTGCATCATGCTGTCTGTATTAGTTCTGATTTCTCAATAAATACCAGTAAAATGGTGCTGTGAATGCTAACTCTCCTCAATTTCCCTTGGTTTGCATCAAAGCAGTTTTAAACAGCATGTTTAAACAATATGTTTGCCTTCATCCTTTCCCATGTAACCCTCACACGTACACCTGTATGTATAAAAGTATTGAATTATGTACATAAAGCAGGATAAAGCAAGTCAGATTCAAGGCATGAACAGACCTGACATGGAAGTAACCATGCTACATCCCCTGAAATTTTTCAGCTTTGGAAGTGGCTGTGATTCCTTCCCTTGCATTGCTGGGAATTCCTCAGTGAAGGAAGGCTGTGAACACCATCTCTCTACCATGTCTGTACAGTCTGGGACATGCAAGCAGACTCCAAGGGTTTCAATTTTAATCACTCACAGTCAACTTGTACACTTATGTCTTTCATTACATTCTTTTATTTAAAATTTAAAAAAAAAAATCCCAAGCAACAAAAACTAACCTCAGAGAAATTTTCTGAAATTTTATTTTGGTATAGAATGTGTTCTTTTTTTAATTCTCCTCAACACATATTTGTGCTTTGGAAAGTCTTATCTTGAACAGCTTTTTTTGGTACTCAGAGCCTTATACAACCAAATTATACTATCAGAGCCTTACTATCAAAAGTAAATTATACTACCAAATTAATTGGTCAGTCCCACAGCCTGGACATAAAACTTCCTAGAACATAGGATCTTGTAAAATATGTGTTTCAAGAGCATCCTCCCTTGTTGTGTATTTGCTGTATTTTTCATTGATGTAATCCAAGACGGCTCAGGCAACAAAATATTCCTGTTTTGATGTTAGGGGAATGATGTTGCCACAAAGAATTTGCATATTCCCTGCTGTAGCAGGGGTTTTCCAGATGCAGTCAGCATGATGCACACACACCAACAAGGAGATTTGCCGTTTTTCTTTCTTCAGAGGAATCAGCTAATGCATGTAAAAAGTGAGGAAGCTTGAACATGTGCTCAGAGATGATAAAAATAAAATTATATTGGGATAATTAGCTTTCTACTTTGTCATCAAAAATTATAAGAAAGAAGGAGACAGTCACTCTCCTTGTAGTTATAGTTAATGGGCAGCATCATCACTAGTATAGCAAATGCCTGCTCAGTTTAGAGTTTTCCAGGTACACCTGCAAATGGAAAGGCAGCCCCTCCAAGTAATAGAAAGTGTAAAGGAAACTAATAGTGGCTTCTGTGCAATCTTGTAGACAGTATTTGACACAGCAGAAAGATGAAATAGTCTCCAGAACTGGAGAAAAAGTATTTTGGAAAGGAAATTCAATTCAAATGTTGAAAGTTGCAGAATTATACAAAGTGCTAATGAGTACAATTTGATGCAACCCTCAGAAAAGAAAATTACATTTAATATCTCCATGGCAGAAAGTGCACCAGAAAATAGAGGGAAAAATGCACTTCATTACTGGAAAAAATGAGCTGGCTTTTATTCCTGAAGACAGTCAATTCCTGACCTGCCAGTACATGGTCTGCCTGTGCCCATGGCGTCCATGCTGTTAGGAATTTATCCATTCCTCTCAGAAAGTTTATGACTAATTCTGCCATTCCTTGGGCCGGTAAATTCCAATTTTGGTAAATATGAGTCATTCAATCATGTGAAATTGACCCACCCAAAAAAGGCAGCAATGCATTTATACATGAATATCCAGATCATAGCTGTCAGTCTGCAGTAAACATCAATGTCAGTCTCTTCCAGTCCTCATTTTAATCTGGTGTGTCCAATATTAGCTTAATCATCAGCTGCTTGTGAGGAAGATTTAAATGCATGCAAAACACTCCCAAAAGGGAAGTGTTACACAGCCCTGGGGCAGGGATCTGCACAGGTGCAAAGGGCAGAGCAGGGACAGAAGTAATGAGATGAGGACCTTCTCCACCACAGCAGGACTGGCCACTCATCCTGGTCTGGCTTTGTGTGTAAGCAGAGCTGCCTGACTACCAGAAGAAGGAAACAGCAAGAAGAGAGAAGAAATCAGTTCAGAAAAAGGAAAATGGGTATCTCCTATGCAATTGCTAGATTCTTTCTAATGTAGTTTTTGCATTGAATTCCCCATGGGCCAAGGATACTGCTAGCTCGGAAGAGAAATTGCCCTCAGAAGAACCAAAAGGACAGAAGGGCTGCACCTTTTGTCAAAGAAGACAAGGAGATTTTTATTATTGCCTATCCCCAAAGTCGTGGTGGAGTTACAAATATTGAGACTGGCTTGAAACTCACATGACTGAATTAAAGGTTAGATTTATTATATGTACTATCTGATTACTGAGCCTGTAGTAAGAAGCATTTATGTTACATTCTTAAATTTTCTGATGACCATTAGGGTTGGACCTTGTGGCTGCCTTTTTTCTCACAACAAAATGGGCTGAGATTGGCACTGAATCACCTACTTCCAGAGACAAACCATCAACTATTGCAAGAATCAATGAGATGCTGACACTTGTCAGCACCAGGTATGCTAAAAAGTGGCAGTAATCTGACTCTGGCTTTGCAGAAATAATATGAAGTGCAATTTCAAGGCAAATAGGACTGGGACCATGCAAGGTTTCTGTCAGATTCATGTTCTCATTTCCCTATGGGTCTCTCCCTCTTCCCAGCTGGCTGCATTTCTTTTCTACTGGTCACAGGATTTTCAGAACAATTTGATAAAGAATACTCTCCTTTATCAGAGAGGTTTTCTTGCCAGGTGATTTTTGCTGAGGAATTTTTGCAATCTGTGGTTTCTCTGTGTCTACAGAAGTTGTCTTGCAGAGGAAGATGTTTTGTTTCATGTGAGCACTACCATAGGCTTTGGAGTTTAGGCTTAATTTGATATCTAGTAATGCAATAATAAAGACATTTCATGGCACCTAGAGCAGAAGGTTGCCCCAACAGAGCAATACTTTCTTCCACCCCCATTATTTGCCAGATAAGGGCCAAGATGTATTTTCACTGATGTTTGTCTGACTCTAAACCAGTTTTTGTGAAGTGAAATGCAGTGATGTGCTGATGGGAAGGAAAGCATTTCAACTCGCTCCACATTCACCTATTAATCTCCAACTTTTACATTTCTTTCCTTTATTGTTTTTGGATGCTGGTCAGCATGCCTATGGCTCTTGCAGGGCCCTGTGCTGTGCTGCAGCAGAGCTTCAGCTGAGCCCCAAGGTCCAGCTCTGTGCCGTGCCCGCAGCGATGCCGGCTGAGCCCCGTCCCCAGCCACGCAGGGGTCAGCCAAAGGGCACGGCACAGACAAAAGGTTTATTAAAGTTTAAATGGCATGGTTGCCGTGAAGATATCTTTTATTTTTTCTGACATCTCCAGTGTCAGCAGGAATGACAAAGTGTTCATCACTCACTTTCTTTCTGTAGAGCTGAGACACATGGAAATCTGAAAGGGTTTAGCTGGGGTATCCAGTCAAGAGGAGCAGCTGAGTTTGATGGCATTACAGCAAACGTTAATGAACAGGCAGGGCAAGGGCTGCCAAGAGAAAGTTCAGAGGACACCAAGACAGCTTCACTGCTGATGTCCTCAAGGTGCCCTTCTTAGGGAAACTTTGTGGCCTGTGGTGAGGGTCTCCAAGCTAGAATATGTTTTGGACCTGCCAGGAGAGAACGGGCTCTCAAAAAGGCAACCAGGTCCCTAATATTCACTGAAATCTGTGGCTCCAAGGATCAAAAACTGAATTCTCAGTGCTAGAACTGCAATTGTGACAACATAAAACAACTTTGTTTTTTTCATGTCCTTTTTGTGCTTCCTCAAATTCTCAGTTACCTTTGTGTTACCTCATTCTCACCCAGTTCCTCAACAAGAGGTTTCCTGAGGTGCTCAAACACATTCATCAAGCTTTCTGAGGTAGAAATATAAAACTGAATGTTGTCAGCATGCCCTTTAGGCCATACCTCCTCTGAACTGAAATGAGCATTTGTAAAAGAAAAATTATTCTGCCTTCTCATTCAAGCTCAGGGGCTGAAGAGGAGTTTTCCAGCTTTACCCCCAGGCTTTCCCTTTTCCAGACTTTGCAAGTCACTACCACACTAGTCCTAGCCCAAAAGCGTTTGCTACATCAAAGCAAGGACATCTAAGGACTTGTAGGAGTTTCCTTGTCTCTAGCAAAAGATGCTTCTTGCTCTCAGTCATACAAAGCAGCTAAACATGTGAAAATGTACCTTCAGTAGATGGCCATCCAAATGCAGATGTCAGAGACAGGGACTTTTAAGGCAAAGATCTTCATTACCGGCTTTTCTCTTGTTTCTTGCTTAGTGCCAGCAGTGAAACTACGGTATTAAATTGGCTGATATTTTGCCATCACCTTGAGGAAAGTAAAGACTTCACCTGCAGAATTTGAGACTTTTCTTCTCTGCTGATGTGTACAGAAAGGGCAGGGTAGACTTCCTGGGGAACTGTCATGGTTTGACAACCAAAGTGAAGAAAGATTTTTCTTTAAAAAAAAAAAAATCCACTTTAGTTTATAGAGCTAATTTAATCTTCTGTTTCCCTTGCCATGGAAAGGACAAAGCAGTGACTGCTCTTTTGATATAGCTAGGTTAGGGCTGAAATAACTTTCATTAGAAGTAAGTGAGTTTAGGCAAGGATTTTTATAGAGATAACAAGGCACATGCTAGTTATTTGGGATGTCTTACAAGTAGATTGGACAAACAGGATAATTTTGGGTCTTGACCCTTGTAATTTGGTATTGTAAGAGTTAAAGACTTTAATGCTTACTAGGTTATAATAAATAATATTTTGTATGACGTCATAGTTACTGTGTGAGTATTTTAGGTGACCTTTTATTTCTGTTCATTAAGACATGGCATATTTGACTGTAACTTATTGAGATCAATAAATGCTTAATATGTTAACTTCTCAGTCTAATTTTATGTGACACCTTGCTGAGCCAGCAAAAGGAATGGAGGACAGATTGGGATGTGCAGTGATATCTGAGAGGTATTTATATACAACAGCTATGGATTTGTGGCATGTTTGCCAGGGTTATTAAACTATTTTCACATTGCTAAGTCCTCTAACTACCTATCAATAAAATGAAGAAAGGGTCATTTTGCAGTTCAGATGCAGATTTCGGTAGATCACAATTTATTTTCTATCCATACTATAGATTTTAACTGTGACCTTGGGCAAATCACTTGTTCTCCCTGCCTCTCATTTCTCTGTATGCTGGAGTAGGGATAATAACTCCTTAAAGGTGAGAATGAATACGTCAGTGTGCATGTGGCATTCACACTGTTATGCAGCTCAGGTTCCTACCTTTGCCTTCAGCTAAGACAGAGTTGATCAAATTGTATTTTTCCCTCAGTTTGTTTCAAAGTAAATTTCTTGCTCTTGTAATTTTGACACAGTCATAGATGGTGATTGGCCTGAGACTCTTCACAAAATGTTCAGTCTATAGCCTGCAGACTGAAAGACCTTTGTTCACCCTGCCTTTGGTGTGGAGTCTCCTCTCCCAAACATTAAGCCAGATTCTAACACATTTCAGAAGCTGAAGACTTTCTGGGTGCTCATCATTGCCACATAGCCACAAGTAGGACTTCATTTCATCAGTGTAAAAGGCATAGTTGAAAGGAAAAGACAACCCTGGATTTGTTGTTTTTTCTTCAGTGTAAATTATGCATTGATAATGATTTACATAATTCAGTCTGGTCAACAGAATGCCAGGGCACAGGTTGCTTATCTGGACAGCAGTTAGCCAAGGCAGTCAGCAAAAACAACACAGTTATGTTTTGCTATCAATGAAGACCGAATCATCTTCCTGAACATTCAAAATGCCCAAATGTTTGCTGTTGGAAAGATTATCAGAAAGCCTTTTTATAATTGTGTTGTATATCAATCACTGGAGTGCACGTGCTGTGGTTCTCTGCCACAGCCATTGTGGGCTCATCTGTTTCCCCTTTACACAAAGTCATCCTCATAATCTTATGCATCTGGCACAGGAGTTCTTTCATGCCACTACATCACAGGCTGTGGAAGAGATCTAAGAAGGTCATAACTGACCTTCTCTCCTTTTCTTTTTCCATACTGAATAAATAGCTCCTTTAGATTGCTTCTTTTTTCCTTCTCCAAATGTTCCAAAAGACATTTGGGTAAAATCAGCAAAATTTCTCTATGGTGCCAAGGTCACAACCCCAATCACGTGATAAAAACATTTAACATTTTGCCCCAGCAAAACCCTAGATTTTCCATATGCCATTGCATATCAGTCATCCTTAGATGCAGTGATAAAATAAATAATATTTTGTTAAGTGTTCTGCTTTTAAAATCCCAGAAAGTGTCCAAAGCAGCAGGAAACATGCTGCTCTGATCTTGTGAACAAAGTAATTTCTGTCTCCTCTCCATCACAAATGCCAAGCCACTCTGGTTACCCATTGAGTCAGACCTCATGCTACCTGAGATATTAGCAATTAAAATCTGTACGCTCTGAACTGAAGGGATTTCTCTTAGTGCCAGGAAAAAGAAAAGCTCCAAAATTGCAAAAGTCGTACTGAATCCATCAGCCTGCCTTTGAATACAAGTACATTGAAAACTCCCAGTTGACATAGGATCAGTGCAGAGACCAGCACTGGAATTACAGGATATAGCTGGCAAATTATTAAAAAATTAAAAACTGGAACCAGTTCTGTCTGCTTTATCTCAGATAAAACTATCTTTTCTATTGGAGAAACAAACCATCTTAAAACAAAAAATAAGATTAAAAAAAAGAAATTTTGGATGAGAAATGGGTACAATTCTTTTAGGTCATGTCAGGCATACTTCATCCTGAAATAGGAACCATGATGGATAACTGTTTGTTACTGGTGGCTTAAGTTTTTTAATTAGAATAAAAATCCTGTTCTTTTTCTAATTTCATAAAGGGAAACAGAGACCTTACATCTGTCCTGGGGCACCTCTGTGTTAGAGTGGCTCAGGAGAAGTCTTTAAAAGTGCCCTTAAAATTTAAGAGAGGGTTTTTTACATCAAAGGGACAAAGAGCATGTTGAAACTGTCCAGATTTACACAATGCAGTGTAAAAGAAAAGGTTGTGAAAACCAAACATGAACTAACAAGCACAGTTTACCAAGGGTGAACCAGATGTCTGGTCAGCTCCAGCCTGTGCCGACACTCTCAGAGACACAATCTCTACATCCTTTTGGGTTTCAAAAGCAATAAGAGGAGAGCTAAGGAGATTCTCCATCCTTTATTATAGGAGGGGGAACATGGTGACAAAGGATGAGGGAAAGGCTGAGTTATTTAATGCCTTCTTTGCTTCAGTCTTTAATTGTAAGAACAGGTGTTCTCCAGGTATGCAGACCCCTGAGGTGGAAGACAGAGAAGATGCCATAATCCAAGGTGAAATGGCCAGTGACCTGTCACACCACCTAGACACACACAGGTCCATGGGGCTGGATGGGATTCACCTGAGGGTACCGAAGAAGGCGGCAGAAGAGCTCACAAAGCCACTCTCCATCATCCATCATCTGTCCTGGCTGACTGGGGAGGTCCTGGTTGAGGTTGACTGGAAGTCAGGAAAAGTGACACCCATCTGCAAGAAGAGTCAGAAGGAGGATTCAGGGAACAACAGGCTGTCTGACCTTGATGCTGGGAAAGATCATGGAGCAGATTGTTCTGAGTGCCATCACACGGCCCATGCAGGACAGCCAGGGGATCAGTCAGCGTGGGTTTGGAAAGGCAGGTCCTGTTTGTCCAACTTGATCTCCTTCTATAACCAGGTGGATCAGGGACCCTCCTGGTGGATCAGGGAAAGGCTGTGGATGTGTTTACATGGACCAGTAAAGCCTTTGACACCATTTCCCACAACATTATCCTGGAGAAACTGGCTGCTCGTCTCTTGGACAGGTGAACAGTTTGCTGGGTAAAAAAACTGGCTGGATGGCTGGGCCCAGAAAGTGGTGGGGAATGGAGTTAAATTCAGTTGGCAGCTGGGCCCTGAATGTTCCCAGGGCTCAGTACTGGAGCCAGTTCTGTTCAGTACCTTTGTCAGTGATATGAACAAGGGGATGGGAGTGCCACTTCAGAGAGTTTGCAGCCAAGGAGTGGAGTGCAGCCAAGTTTGGTAGGAGTGTTGATATCTGCCCGAGGGTGGGAAGGTCCAAAGGGATCCAAACAGGCTGGATTGATGGGAAAAGGCCGGTGGTATGAAGTTCAAAAAAGGGAAATGCCAGGTCCTGCACTTGGGTCACAACAACCCCATGCAGTCCTACAGGCTGGGGAACAGTGGCTGGAAAGCTGCCCTTGGAAAAGGACCTGGGAGTGCTGGTCAACAGTGACTGAACATGAGCCAGTGTGTGCCCAGGTGGCCAAGAAGACCAGTAGAGTCCTGGCCTGGATCAGATACAGTGTGGTCAGCAGGACCAGGGGTGGGATTTTCTCCCTGTACTCAGCACTGGTGAGGATGCACCCCAAATCCTTGGTTCAATTTTAGACCCTTTCATTACAAGAAGGACATTGAGGGGCTGGAACAAGTCCAGAGAAGGGCAATGGAGCTGGGGAAGGGTCTGGAGCACAAGTCTGATGAGGAGTAGCAGAGGAAGCTGGGGGGGTTTAGCCTGGAGAAAAGGAGGCCCAGGGGAGACTTTCTCAATCTCTCCAACTCCCTGAAAGGAGGCTGTAGCCAGGTGGGAGTCGGGTTCTTCTCCCAGGTAACAAGGGACAGGAAAGGAGGAAATGGCCTTAAGTTGCCCCAAGGAAGGGTTATATTGGATATTAGGAAAAGTTTCTTCATGGAA
>VYZP01071202.1:0-25980 GCA_013400635.1 Hypocryptadius cinnamomeus
ACCTGGTGTCCGCGTCTCCCTTCTCCGACAGAAAAGAAAAAGAAGGAAAGAGAAGAGAAAAGCTTCATGTGGATGTCCAGTGATTCTCACTGTTTCTGGGAGCATCCTATTTTCCAGATGTGTATATTTCTACTTTTGTTATTAAGTGATAGGACAGGGGGAGACACTTTTATCTTAAAAATATTGGATGAACTACAAAGTAGTTTTCCCTCCCAGTTTTATGTTTTGTATCCAACAGAATTTTTTTTACTGCTACATACTGCTGTGGTCCAGTTTACTCAGGCTCTCTCTGCATTTCCAGAGGCAGAAAAAATTGTCACAATCGAGAAACTGCAGCAGGGCACAGGTGAAGGCATTATCTACTCTTACATGGTCTTAAGGATGAGGAAGGGAAAAGGAAAAGTTAAAAAGAAGGTCAGCATTGAATCTTTCTTGACAAAACAGTCTGAAATACTTTGCTTCATTTTCACGTTTGTGGACGTTATTGATCCAACCCTGAGCCTGCAGTTTGACCCAAGTGGGAATGGACTAATTTACAAACTCAAAGCACTTGTAACATGTTTCTGGTGTACTCAATTCCTCCTCTGTCATTACCAAAACCACAAAGCTTTAGTCACATTTCCTTTTTGGTTGGAAAGGGGAAAGAGTGGAGTGTGCCATAGTTTTAATATTTAACTATATAATGAATATCATTAGGATCATCTTGATAGAGCTGTAGCTGTCAGTGGGTGAGGCAATTACTAAATGAGGGCATAGAAATACTCTTGAATCAAGATTCTGCAATAAACTGCCATATTTATGGGTACTAGAGAGAATATATTTTGTAGTAAAACATAATTTATTCTGTTTATACAGATTTGGAAACTGCCGAACATCTGGGCAGACAAGTCACAGGGCTGTATATGTGGGTATCTGCTTGTGCTTTATCTTCTGCAGGAATACAAGAATTCCTACACAAACCATTTGCAGAGATGGGTTTTACCAGCTGGAGAACATAATAGCCTTCCTTTAGATACACCCATCGAACATCTGTCGAGCAGTCACCTTAAAAACTCAGCTACTGCAACACCACTTTTTTGCTCTCCACAGATGTTTCTTACCCCCAGATTATTAGAGTGCTGAGTTGTGTGCCTTTCTGAGGAGTGAGGCACAGATCAGATTATTTTGTTGGCTTCAACTTGTTCTTCCAAAATGCTTGAGTCGTACTGATAGCCACTGTCTTCCATACTTTCATCACACAGGTAGCCTTTCTGCATCTCTTTAAATCAAAGAGCCTGGTCTTCTGATGTGCTGATCTCCTCCCATTCCACTTGGCTGCAGCTGGCACTGTGAGCACTCAGCACTACTGTAAATTAGTCTCCAAGTGTGTAACTGGTAGCATGTGTTCTTTGCAAGCACTGGCTCACTTGAGCTGAGCTGCTGCTTTAGTAGCTTTGAACTTAATCTTAAGTCACTGAAGCACAATTCATTTCCTATTGGAGTTAATGATTGTATGGGAAAATCTGTATCGTGAGAGACAGAGGGAAAGGATGTACTGGGTTTGTGTTTTAAACTCTGTTTGCATGATGTCATGCACTGCTCACTAGCATCTGTACAGGTTTATTGAATTTTAATTCAGAGGACTAGCTGGAATTGTAATCTTCTTCATCCTATGTTTCCTTAACATAATTTTCCTAACACATCCTGTTAGGCCAACATATGACCTGCAACCTAAGGCTGACATTTTCTAAATCATATTGGCTTAAAGGCATAACTGCTTATGTGAACAAAAATCAGTTACTTTCTGCAGTGCACAGACCTAACACATGAAGACTGCTTCTGCAGTTCTGTGGTCACACAGTTTTCAACTTATGTAACCTCACCATCTCTAGAGCTGAGCTTCCTGAGCCAGATATGCAAGATTCCCCAGAAAGTTTCCATCTTGCTTTGAGAAACCTCTTCTTTGCTATTTAAGACACTGAACTTTTGCCTCTGCTCAGGTTGGTAACCGGTGGCAGTCAGGAGTGCTGGCTGCAGGTATTTGTGCTTGTTCCCAGAACACAGCACTGTGGTATCAGCCTGCCTAACGTTCTCACCAGCAAAGGCTGCTCATCAGCTATGCCAGCTAAGCCTGTTTGTCTCACCTATATCCCACTGTAATCCAGCTCCACTCTTTCTGCAGGAGCCACTTGTTTTGGCATGCTGCATGACTGCAGTATTTCAATCACATAGCACAGAGGATGTTAACTAATGGGATTTCACATTCTTTCACTAAGGTGTTGCTGAAACTGGATGGCCACAGCAAAATGGCTGTGGGGCAGCTGTTTGTAGCTATATAAAAGAGATGCTGGGATGCACAATTGCTGCAATGATTGCCTGCTTAGCATACACCAACATAATCCATCCTGACTACAACTCTGTCCCATGGCCAAGGCAGGTTAAATGATGGTGCAAACACTGCTCAGAGAGAGAGATGGCACTGTAGTCCTCCAGCTGGGACTGCCAGTAAGGACAAACCCTCTGTAGAAGCTGGAGGAAGAAAAAGCAATGTTTAATTGCCAACTCATCCTTTGTATTTATTTATTTCACCTGGGAGCAGTGCCTTCTAATGGAACATTTTCAGAACAGAATAAAACCAGCATGGACATGGTGGGTTGAGGTTCCAATACCATAGAAACATATCAGAGGGGGCAGAAATTGAGCATTTTTTTCCCTTAGCTCCCCCCCACCCCCCATCCTTTATTTGCACTAGAACAGCTTTCCACTATTGTACTATGTGGTCTGTGATTATCTGTTGAAAGGAAAAGCTACAGAACACTTAAGTCACAACCTAAAATCCATCACCAAGTACAGTGGTCATGCTATTTCTTGTTCTCCATGACTGTTTGTGGTAGTAAAAGAGAAAAAAACTTGGCACTTCCAAAGAATTTTAACATCATTTATATGTTATAAACACAATTAATTAAGCTTCCTCAGGAAAAACATCTGTGCCTTTTACCTCCCACATCTTTCCCTTTTGCAGTCAAGTTTCCAACTCTGCAGATCTGGGAAACAGTTTGTATGAAGGAATTTGGGAGAGATTCTCTGACATAGCAGATACAACTGGAAAGAAGGGCAAAAAAAGATATTGTTGATTTTTCCATTGACATTTTGGCTATTCAATTGATCAGGATAAGGGAAGTTAGGGACTACTTGCTTGTATGAGTGACTCTATAGTGATTTACTATGGATGGCTCTGTGGTTAAGAACAGCATTTATCACTGCAAATGCAGCTCCAGACGTGCCAGCCCTGAGTAGTACCTGACCCTTTCTATCTGCAGGAGAAACTGAGGAGCTTTGCTTAATCAGTCCCAAACAAGTTTATAGAGCACATTTTCCTCCTATGTGGTTGAAGTATTTTTCCAGAGAGACACGTGAGGGAGGGAGTTGGTGGCCTTGCCAGGTGCAGCAGAATTGTTTTTACTAAACTTGGACAGTTTATGAACTGGAAGAATTTCTTGTGGTCTCTGTAAGTAAGTGGTCAGCTGATGGCAGTATCAGCATAGTTTGATTACCTAAATTAGATCCCAATTGTCCACATTGGTTTTACAGCATCTACTTTAAAAAGAAATTAAATGTGAAATGAGATACCAAGTGGAGTCCCAGCAGCAAGCTACAAGTGGGGATCAATTTGAACTATGTAATCTAACATGAAGGAAAGAAGGAGCCAATACATACTGAGAGAGCCAGGGAAAGAAGCAAAAAGAACCTGACTGGAGAAAGTGACACAAATGAGTTGTTTGTGCCAAATAATCAGATTAGCTCTAACTGGAGCTGGGAGACAACAGTTTGCACAGAATTAAGCCTACAGCTGCAGAGAGTTAGTTGTCTGATTTTGGTAGTAGCAAAGAGTTAAACACCTAAATACCTTTGAAAACCTGGTCTTCAAAATGCTTAAATGTATACAGCTGTTACAGATTTTGTAAACCTAACACAGCTACTAAAGACGTGAGCAGGTAGAACAAGACTAGCCTGGCTTTGGCCAGCAGCTGCAGAGCAGAAGCTCTGCTTGTGGCAGTCCTAGCTGCCCGAGGATTCCCCAGGAAAGGCTGGGCTGGGTTATTTGCTGCCCCAGCAGGTTGAGCTCCATGGCTGATGTGCTGTAGTCCAGGGCAGGGAGCTGCCTTCTACTCCAACAGCTTTTCACTCAGGGCTTGCACTCAGGAGACCGACTTGAGCATTGTGGTGGTAAGTGTGGAAGGAGTAGGATGTGCTGATAAAAGTTGATTTGCAAATGAAGCTGGGTTGGTGAGGTGTTCTCAGGAGTGTTTTTTTTTTCTTGAGACATTATGTGTGCAGTGCTGGCTTTCTACTACTAACACATCTCAGAATATCTTCATTTGTGTGGGCTATGCTGTCTCTCAAGCAGGCCTGGAGTTTCATAGTCATGTTCAGGACAATGAATGTGTGTTTGTATTTATTTCCCCTTCTTGGAATGATTTTTTCTTTGAATTAGAAATCCTTTTACTTTGTTCTAAATCATTTAACTAATGTGGATCTTGAAGTATCATGAGGATTAGCTTAAATATTTTTAATGTGCTTGCTTTGAAGATGCAGAATACTATTCAAGTGCCAAGATTAAATATGGGCTGTGAAGAAAGTGCTGCTGATTGAATTTTTAGAGGGAGTGTGTTAGATAATGCTGAGTTTGTTATTTAAAGGTAAAATGAAAGCCATGGAGAACTGCAAAGTATGAATAGTAGAGAAAACTTCTTAACGACTTTGTAGAAAACAATATGTCTCTCTTTCATGGATGCTTAAAAACCTTTAGGGTTTGATATGAATTAGAATGCCTAAGGGATGGTGATGGGAATGGCAGTCAAAGCCCATCTGTTGGCCTGAGACTCTCTTATGTCGTTATGGATGACGGGTATAATTTATGCTTTATGGTTTTTTGTTGTTTTAAATTTTGATCCATATATGCAAAACCAATAAAGACACCAGAGCTTTACTCTGTGCACTACACCCCCAGAGGACAAGGAAATACAGATGAACAGGCCTTAGATGGAATTGTTATGATTCTTCCTCTAAATCAAATACCATTCTGAAGAACAATATGGCACAGATATTAATGGGTTAAAGTATTCTACTAAATATGCTGTTAAGGCTCCAGGAGAAAAAAAAAATCACAGTTTAATTCCAGTTTTCATCAGGGGATACAAGTATATGGATTGTGGTGTTGTATTCTATGCAGCAGATATAAAACCCACGTGGCAAATCTTCTTTCATTAATAAAAAATTTGAATGGAAACTTAATAATATATGTGCATACAGATTGATGTGTTTCTAGTCTTTCTCTTTAAACAGAGAACCTTTTAAAGTCTCTCTGAAAAACAGTATTAATGACTCTTTTGCAGAATACGCAATAAACATTTAAAGTGTTTCTTCTGTCAGTGTCTTCTGCAGCCACATTTCAGAAGATTAAAACCTTTAGGTATGAAATGCTGCCTTCTGTTTTGAGCAGGTTTTTTTTTTTTTCTCCCCCAAGAACTGAGAATATTTTTGACTAATCAGAAATTAGTTTTTGTGTTCCCCAAGCAACCTGCAATATCAGTTATTTGCATAGCCTTAGTCTTACTGTGTATCATCTGCCTGCTGTGTGTTCTCAGGAAGACAATACTTCGTGGACGTGCTGGAACATTTCCAAGCAGCCTAAGTGGTAGCTTATATCAGTTTGATTCTGGATGCTGATTTACAAAATCAGCATAAAGATGGAAGCAAATCTATTTTCTATTGGTTTCAGCAAGCAGCTTTGTTTCAGATAACAGTGTTTTACCATGCTTCATCTGACATAAAATAATCTTTGTAACATATTCTGAGTAGGATACTGGAAGGATGTTGTAAAAGAAAGGGAAAAATGTGTTCTCAAAGGGACCAGCACTTCTGAAGAGAATGAAAGGCCAATGAATAGTTGAAGCCTTTTCCTTCACCTTTCTCCAGAGATTTTGCAAATATATTTTGACAGAATACAGCTGTCAGCACTGTAAAACATAGAATGCTTGTACCATGCCAAAAATGTGATGTCATGTGCAGAAATGATCAATAATAAGATGCATTTTCTATTTTAGGGGGCTCCCTAAATCATAAAATAGAGTGAAAATCTAAATTCTCTATTCCCTGCAGGCCTAGGCAGGATTTAAGCACTATTTGTGCTGATTAGCTAAAGAAACTGATGCATTATGTGAGACTGTGCTGGGTTTGGAGAACTTGTAACTGAGGTAAGAGGGTTGCAGCATGAAAAGATCCAGGGATGGCAGCAGTGGGTAGACAGCCTTGTGTTGGCCAGGAAAGCCAGGTAGCAAAATCAGGAGCACTTTGTAGAGCATGTATTTATTGTGTACTTGGTAAGCTAGCCTTGGATCTTTATGCTGTGTTGGATTTTTTTCCTACAGACAGGCAACTCAGATTCCCCTTTGGTTCACTGCCAGGTTTCAGTTTGAAGTTAAGGAAATATTGATGCTCTTGGTGTGCTTGGCACCTGGTGGGTAGGTGCACCCTTTATGAGACTTTGGCAAAGCAAAACTTTAGGAAGAAGTGGTCAGTGTTGGAAACCCCTTTTGTGTGCTGCCAAAAAGCTTTTTGAGATACTGCAGCAGTGACAAGAGGGTTCCATCATGGCAGATAGGCAGAACTGAAACTGTGCTGAGGTTTTCTCCCCAGGGTTTTGCCTGGCATTTATGACCTCAGTATTTAGGTGCTTCCCAGACATTAAGTGACCTGTATGCAACATCCAGAGCTGTGCCAGCAGCAGCCAAGGAGCCTGGGAAGCTCCTAGAGGAGGAGGTGGACACTGCTCAAGCTTCACTGGTGCGTGTGGGTGACTTCTACACCCATCCTACTTTAGCTTTCCAGGGTAAAGCAGGAAAGCTTGAAACCTGCTTGATGATTCAAAAAACCTCACCTGCAGATGGATTCCTTCCCTGGTGTCCACTGGGACCCTGCCATGGCCAAGCTGAGCATGTGAGATGGAGATGTCCCCATAGAGAACATCCTAGTGTTGTTGTTATGCTCTCTTTGAAGGTTTGTAGAGGTCTCTTTTTCCCTGGCAGATGTTCTGCAGCTGGCTATTACACAGGAAGGAGGCAGCAATAACTCTCCCCTGTTTTTAATGAAACAGATTTTTACCAAAAGAGTTATGAGTATCTACCCTTGGCAGTGTGTGAGCGTGGAAAATGCCCGTATGAGATCTTCAAAGACATGGCTTATGGAGTTTTGTGGCAAGCTAAAGGCATCATTTTAGCTAAGGGTGGGGAGAGTCATTGAGTAAGTCCAATGGAAGCATGTTAATTTGTGCAATAATCACTGTCCCCATCCACCTTCACTCTGGAGACTAATACCAGTCAATTCAAGTCTGCTTAATCCCCTTAAATAACAGAAAAACAAGTAATTGATATAAAATATCACGAAATTGAGCAGTAGGAGTGTTAGGGTTGTGTCTGAGGCTTTGCTCTCAGGTAACAGTCACTTGATTGCTGAGAAGAATAAGAGCTATGATAGGTGAAGGCTGTAATCTTGCTAAAGAAATAAATCTGTCAAAAACTTCCCTATGAGGTTCTGAGTGTTAAGCTTGGGGAAAGAAAATCTGGAATTAACTCAATTAGTTATATAAGCATATGTGATTATTCTTTTCCTACAGAGAGTATGCTATAAATGGAGTCAATCCAGAATGGCTCAAGGGCTTTTTGATCTGTTTTGCTTTTATCAGCTTGTAAGGGTCACTTGTGAACTCATAGCTTCAGAGAACAATCACATGGAGGGTCTCTGGCAAACGCTGGGAAGATACAAATCACAAATCTGAAAATGCTCATCAGTGACAGTCTATTTCTCATGTGTTCCTTAGAAGGACAGGAATTTTCAACTGATTTGAAATTTCACCACTCATCAGGGTGTGTGAGGATCAGCTATGTGGCAAACAAAGAGACAGTATTTTTCTCAAAAAACCTTCCAGGGAGGATCACAAAAAGATAATTAATTCCAAAGGACAGCAATTCCAGTGAGATAATTCACTTTTCTCAGATGTATGTTATGAACTGCTGCCACAGCAGGACTGAGTGATATAAAGTCCAAATGACACAACAGATTAACTTAGGGGAATTTTGGAAAATGAAATGGAAAACATATGGAGGCAATATGAATGTCTTCTTAGTGTGAGGATCCAGACTAGATCATTACAAAGGGGTGGTACCTCCTTCCTGTGATCTTGCATCATGTTTGGCTAGTCAGAGACAGGAGTATTGCCATGATTTGTATCCCCCAGCTCTGCAGAAAAGGCAGTCATTCTTCAGAAACTGAAGGATCCAATTTGAATCATGACTCTGACTATTGAAAGCTTATTTCTTTTAATCACATGCATTTTTCTGTGGTTTATCTCCTAATAACTGTGAATACTTTAGTGGAAACCATCAGTTGTTCCAACAGTTAATTGAAGGGGGAAATTCAGATAGACAAGCCCATTCTGTTATTTAATTCCAAGAAGAAATGGTAGATTGGCTCTTGGTCCATATTCAACATGCTACTGGTATTTGCCCTAGGATGCCCAATATCTATTACTCCTTTATTTCTCTTCCTCTTGAGACTGATTTCAAAGTAAGACAAGACAGGCCCAGGTGATCCTGGTCACCTCAGTGTGTCCCTGACAGTTTTTGCTTTATAATCTAACTGATGATTAGATTGGTCCATACCATTAAATGCCAATATTTTTTAAAAATTGTTTTTATGTTTGGGGTTTTTTAAAAATAAACTAATGTGGTTGGGCCACAAGTAACATAGGAATAAGAATGCAATATTTGATTCAATTTGTTATCTGGACTGGTGAAGCTATTTGAAAATGTAAAGACACAATGTCTGGCTAGATCAGGCTAAGTTCAGATATTCTGTGCTCTCAGAATGCTGCACTTGAGACCACTGAAAAGGAGAGGAGAGCAGCAAGGTTAGAGAGGGCAAGTTAGAAAACTGACTCGGAAAAGTAATTCAGTCTTCTCACCTGGAGAGTCACTGTTAAGCACAAGCCATGAATTGCACTGTTGTAGTTCTGAATGGCATTTAAGAACTGCAGTGAGAAGTTGTACCCGACCAAACACCATGAAGGGGAGTGGAGGTCAGTGTATGTGCTTGGGTGCCTTTGGAATTTATCACTTTAAAGGGTGCATTCTCTGAATGCTGCTGCATGTGTGCTCCCAAGCAAAAGCATTCAGTGAGAATTGGAGAGCTCAGTGCTAACATGTTTGTTCTCCTATTTTATTTTATGTTTCATTGCCCTCTGCTGAAATTGACCAAAATGTACTAACTTTTCTCCCATGGCAGTGGTTTGCCTTTGAACCCCCAGGAGGAAGGATATGGCTACAGAAATTTGAGCACTCTGTCTAACAGCACAGCATAACCCCATCACAAATAATCTGTCTTGGAGGTTGCCAGTGCCAGGCTCTACCATTGTTCTTGTGTTCTATTATTGCTAGAGTGCTGTTTGACTACAAATTCTGTTTACTATCCTTCTGGGAAGGTTTTTTCTCTCTTACTTTCCAAAACAAGTCTGTGTTCACTATTTAAATTCTTACTTCATTAGGTAACTAAGCCATTAAAGTCTGTGAGACAAATACCCTGAAACAATTTTGAGGGCTAGTGTGAAGAAACTGAAGTGTGCTCACAGC
The DNA here is from genome assembly GCA_013400635.1 of Hypocryptadius cinnamomeus. Classification (NCBI taxonomy): domain Eukaryota; kingdom Metazoa; phylum Chordata; class Aves; order Passeriformes; family Zosteropidae; genus Hypocryptadius; species Hypocryptadius cinnamomeus. The sequence continues at coordinate 9,666 of VYZP01071202.1, forward strand.
CACAGAAAAGAAGCTAATTATATAAGGAGTTTATATACATACACCCACAGACATACATGTGTGAATCCAGACATATATATGTACCCACACTGTGGCTAATTATGTTGTAGATCATTTAATAAACTCAAACTCTTTTGGATCCTTCTGTTCTTTTGGGTTGCACTGTCCACATAGGAATATCTGATGTGACATTTGCTAATCCAAGGTGAAGAGAGAAGCCCTTCTAGTTTGTCAGGACATGCACCTAGGAATATTTCTGTTATGTGATTCTTATCACTATTTCAAATACCAAGATATTTTTAATTAAAAAGTAAAAAGGGTTTAAAGCTTCTTTTCTCCCATAGTTCTCTTACTGCCTGCAGAATGATACTGGTTGCAGTGGAAAATACCCTTTTTTTTTCTTTAAAATTAACAGTTCTATTTATAACTGATTATTGGTAGTACTGTGTACAATGAAAAGGAAGGAAGGATCCTGTTACCTGTGGGTATAATGGATAATCCCAAAGTATAATACTGCATGAGAACTACAGTACACTTGAGGCTAAAGCAAAATAATCTCCTAATGGGGTATTTGCTGCTCAAGACAAGTGGCTCTCCGGATGATAATATAATTAATGGCTTTTTTTAATAACCAGCCCTGCCAGCTATACACTTAGTGAAGCTACTGGCCCTTACACAGAAGGTACTTTGATGTCTGTGTAAGTGGTTGCCACCATTCCTTGAGCTGCTTTATGGTGCTGTGCAGGTGACCAGTCTGCAGCTCAGTCAGCGCTGCTTTTCAGCCATGTCCTGAACACTCAGGCACAACTAACACTCAGGCAACAGCACACATTTGGCATAGAAGATATTTAAATAACTTTTTCCTAGGAAAGAATTCTGTTCCAGCAGAGCAAGCTGTTAGATTTATTTGCATTTACCTCACTAAAAATGCACGTACTTACTGTGAAAGGGATGGGTGACATGACCACCTAGTGGCTTGTTTTTTCAATGTGTGAATAATTTGTTTTTGGAATAAGATGTTCCAGTACTGACACTGTGGCCTGAAATAAGAACTGAAAGAGCCAATATAAATCTGGGCTTAAAGAGATGTGGGGTTTTTTTTGTTTTGTTTGTTTGTTTGTTTGTTTTTTGTGATTTCATTACATGCAGTATAATCAGCCACTATAGTTAGCGTCTTAAGTTCCTAAACTGTTTAAGAGCAGATTCTGACTTCTGTGAATTACTTCATAGCACATTTAGGAACTTCTAGAGCAGTTATTGGAGTTTTCTTTCTCAGTGGGATAAATCATAATACTGTTTATTTGTATTTCAGCCGCAATAAGGAAACTTTTTGACTAATCTTGGAATAGGTGAATTTAGACTGTTCCTGTAAATAGATTCATGTTTTGTTAGAGAATATTTTCCAGTGATTTTCACACATCATTGAAAATTATTTTGTAGTTTTAGAAAGGAACTGCATATGTGTGCTGAACACTTGAGCAAATGCCTCCTTGGAATAGTAATTAAATTAATATAGAAAATAAAATATTTAAAACTTTCAATTTCCATCTGTCATGGTGAGATGTGTGTGTTTACAGCTTTGTCTCATGGTCTCCTCTCTCTCAGCTTCTTCCATGCAGACTTGCAGAATCCTGATCTAGTTTCATTTTGCCTCATGAAAGTTTAGTCATTATTTCTGTCAACTGCAGCATGCAAACAGTTAAACAGAAATGCTGGCTTTTTGTAGATTGTTGCTTGCTCCCCAGCTGGTATTATTTCCTCTAACAACCCATCTCCCCCTGCTGTATTAAAATTATTTTTTCCCAGCATTTACCTGGGTGTATGGACATGGTGCCATGGGGGTGATCTCCAATACTTTTCTAGTTTGGCCATGGTCAGCATCCCTGCTGCTGCTGTGAGCTGCCTTGGAGACAGGGAAGGAAGGATGAAGGAGAGCAGGAGGGGGCAGCTGGAAGGTTGGGGAGAACCCCACATATTTCTGCAGCTATTCTCAAGGAGAGACAGGATACCATGATAAAACTCCAAAAGCTTTGTTCAAAGAACAGCAGAGCTCCTGTCTGAAATATTTTCAAAGCTAAATTCTCCTGCCCCTCCAGTGAACTCACTTTGTAGCAGTGTGTGTTTTGACTGTGCAAAAGAAAAGCTTCAAGCGATGCAAATAATGGCCTTCTGAATGCTGGGTGGAAATAAACTGGGCACGCTCTAGAAATGTAAATGTCAGTAAAATCCCAAGTGGGTTTAAGAAACTGCTTTGAAAATTCACAGATTTGCTCTCACTTAGCCAGGCCTTCTGTTGGGGAAGCTATGTTAAAGGAAGAGATTTTCACTTTAGCAAAACAGTCTCCATTGCTGTTTGTGAAAACAGAATTAAACACCAATCTGTCAGCTCTTTACCCAGCCCTGGTGCTGGTCTGTTGAGCTATGCCAGCCACTGGCCTGGTGCCTTTACCCTTCTAGCACAGAGCGGCTGTCACCTTGGAGGAATTCCTGATGCTTCACTTTGTGGGATTTAAAAATAGCAACCAGGGGAAGGAAGGAAATGCTCTTGAAATTGCAACACGGTAATTTCTGATTGTCATTTTTCTTTATCACCCCACCATCTATTAATTATTACAAGACCTTAAGTCCCAACTGAAACCTTACTAATGTTATAGCCCTTAGCACACTGTAGCAGCAGCAAACTGCATGGTTCACAGAGGGAGAATGTGATGGCCTTGGTGTTTCCAAAAAGGGAACTCTTCACTGGATGCTCTTATATTAGACTAAGATTTTTACAGGACCACAGCAATGTGCAGTTTTCTTTATTCTTATCAGGAAAAGATACAGAAATGTTAAATTGCAAAGCAAATTGTCCAAGAATGTAAAGGCTATGTCTGAGCTATGAGCACTGTCCCTCCTTCCTCCCACTCAACTTCTGACCCAGCTGCCTCTCAGTTGGTCATGACTTCGCCCAACAGTCAGGTTTATTTCTTCCTTCTCATGAAAACTCTCAAAAGATTTTCATTTATACCAGGAAGGATGTAAATATCATCCTGGACAAAGTTCAGTGGCTCTGGCCATTTCTCCTGTGGCATCTGCTTCTGGAATGATAGTTCATTAAGGGAATTAAAGGAGAGGATTTGTCCAATATAATAAAATCTCCCTCTATCCCAGCTCCGAAGATCTGCAAATCTACTTCAGGGGCCTTTAACTGCCAAAGATAACTTAATTTCAGATTAATAAAATGGAGGAACTCTGTGTTTGTAGGTAGGTGTTGCATTTAGTGTCATGCAAAAAAAAAATCTAAGCAATCCATATGCTCTGACACTTTCTAGTTCTAGCAGCCATCCCGTTTGCATCTGAACCCCTGAATCTAAATTAAACCAGTTCTTAAAATCCCTCCTGGGCCTTGTCCTGACAGCTTGCTTCCATGACTGTTATACAAAATGCCAAAACAGGTGTAAAGTAAATCTTAGCTACTAATGTGTGTTTTTTTCAGTCAATGAAATCTGGTACTGCAGTTTCTCCAAATACTGTCATAAATTTTATTAAAATGGAAAGCCCGATACAGTAAGTTTATCTCCAGCTATAAAGTATTTTCTTTATCATGTACTGCAGCATTATAAAGAGACAACTGAGCTATGGGGAGAATTATGCCACATTTTGATATGAAAAATCCTATAAGGTCTCAAAACCAATAAAAAGTTATAAAACTGTATTATACTGTGCATAATAAATTACAAGCTATTTTTAAATTTGATGCTTTCTGGTGGATTAACAGAAATACTGTAGTTTTATTGAGATTAACACTAATTCTAGTAATATGTCTCTGGGGGAAAATGAAATGAGGAGTGTTACCCACCTGAGGATGATTAAAACTATTTTCTTTCCAAAATGTTTTATATTTAAAGTATATCTCTCTATGCTTATTTTTTCCTGTCCTGGATGTTGACATTCAACATTGCTTGTACTTTTGGTGCGAAAGAAATAGGTTGTTATGTGACCTGCTAACACTGATGGCATGCTCTCAATAATAACAACAGACAGAGACAAATGAGATGCTGATAATCATCCTGAAAATATAGGGGCAGGAAAGGTCTTAACTGGTCATGCACATAAATTTAAAAAATCTAAAATCTGCATTACGAACACATTTCATTCAGATGTTCTCAAATTGGTTGGATCCAAGTTCTGATTCTTTTGCTCCTGAGATGTAGGCTGTAATTACAGAGCAATATTAATCAACTTCTCCTGGAGATATGGAACTTGCTTCCAGTGTAAACTTTGCAAAACCTGCTATTTTACACCAAAGGCCACTGTGTCCATAAAGCCTTACTTGACTTAGAGTGATCTATGGCAGGATTGCCCTGCTCATAAAAAGAGTTTTTTAAAAACAGTCAGACTACCAAATATTAGTGTTTTGTCACTATAGTGGATGTGTGAATCTTCAGCTTTCAGTTTGGGGAAGCTGTTAACAGAGACCTTAATGACTTTTTGAAAACTCAAAAACAACTTTGAGCAAAATATCAGGGTCACCAGAAGTCATAAAATATCAAAATTACCAAACATCACTTTTGTAATTTTCTAAGGATCACTGTATGCACTTTATTTGGACTGTTAAATGGACTTACTCTGAGTCTTTTTGTTTCTTGCATTATTGGGACTCTTAAAATAATGTGGAGGTTGTTTGGGTTTTTCTCTTCTCAAAGTTAGCGTAGCAGTGGCAGGCATTCTTTCTCGAGTTTCTAAGTGGGAAAGAGTAGTCCCAAGGGATAGGGACAGCTTAGGTTGTGTCCTGTTCAGTGCCTGAGCCCTTGGTATTTACTGGAGTGTGCCATAGGACAGGATCTTCCCGTCTTTGCTGCTACCCCTGTCAGGGAAAGGATGTGCCTTGTACTGTGGGTCTAGAAGTGGCTGCTTTTGTGTGAGTTGGTTTCTCAGGAGTGGGAGTCCTGGATGGTTCTGGAAGATAGAAAACTTTACTGTGGTATATGACAAGGTTGCCAGTAATGGCAGGAGATGGAATTTGTGCCTCTGACTTTTGGGATACAAAAATATCAAATAAGAAACCTAAGCATTCAAAATGTAAAATGCCAATGGGATTACCTCTGCAGCCCTAATTATTTTAAATTATTTATTATTTAATATCTTAATTATTGGTCTAATAATTTTCTAAACATAATTTAAAATTATATGATTAATAACATGTTTTTATTCCAGTGGTTCTGGCCAGATGCAGGTGGAGAGCAGCTATTTAATATTCTGTTTGCTCCTCCATGCCCCAGTGTGGCTCTGTGCCACGTGTTACTTCATGACAGTGAAAGCACTTCCTGAAGACAGGTTGCCTAATTTTCTAATGGACACTCTTATGCCATTCACTGTAATATGACACCTTGACATTAAAAATTATTACTGTTTTATAGGAAAGAAAGTGAGTTACAGGGAAAAGAATGAATGTGTCTTTTTATGCTGCTGTCCAATATCAGGTGCCTAAGATTTTTTTTTTTTTCTCTTCAGAGCACTCAGCATTATGCATCAATTAATATGATCAGATTGTAACTCCTATTACCTTCAACTGCAGATGCAAGTACCCAGTGCACTGGTAAATATTCAAATTCTGAGTCCAGAAAATGAGGGAAAATATCAGTGCCTAGCTATTAAATCAGAGACCATTGCAGTGGATTTCTGTTAGAGCCAAGTTCAAAATCCACCTCTTCACAGGTGCTTTCAATGATTTAAATCATCAGACTTCTGCAGCTTTTCTTTAAAACCATTTCTCATGCACTATATATTTTTCTTCTAGTAAATGAAGCAGTGATCCTGTAGGAAACAGCACATTCATGTAATGCTGATTCAAACTCACCTTTTGCAAGTTTGCCATCATTTCCTGAAACAACACCACCAGCTGCACTCAGGGGTAGTTTATATCTTGTTTTGTGATGGTGTGAGTAGGATGTTGCTGAACAAGGTGGCTCAGTTCTGACACTGCTGGGGTTGAGATCCTCTCCATGCTACTTCAGAGTGGTGTAAAATTCCACCCTTCCTTCCCATGCCCTGCACCAAAATTAATTCACTCCTGAATTAAATATATTTGTCTTTTCTGCTGCACTTTGAAGCTTTTCCTTTCAAGTGAACAAAACATTAGATAAAGCCTTGGGAAGGGAGAGGTTTGGTGGTTTTTTTTGGTTTTTTTTTGTTTAGTTTGTTTGTTTGGGTTTTTTTTTAAGACAAACTGTTTGGAAAATGACAGATCCACAGAAACAGGCTGGATCTTTGGAGGAAGGAGGCAGGGTGTGTCTCTGCTTCCTTAGTTCAGGGGGAGGCATTCTCCTAAACTGAAATGCTGCTTTTAAATTGTGTTCCAATTTAAGGCCTTCCATGCCATGATTGAAGTTTGGCTGGTTCCTTTTCCTAAGCTCCTTTTATGTGCCAGCTGTATTCTCCAGGATAAAATCTCATTAGAGGATAAACTGACATGGCCATATCTCAGTGTGAAACACTATCAGTACTTTTGTGATGTTAGTTATAGCTCATAAAAATAGTGGGAGTATAAAGCATTGATAACAGAGCAAAGAATGTAAAAAATTTATAGTGGAGAAATCAAATCCATCCTTTACTGAAGAATGTACAAGAAATACCTATGGACCAACCATATTCTCTATTCACCAGTTACCTGCAAATGACAGAGCGTTTTCAAACACAGCATTTAGCTTTTGAACACCCTTCAGAATATTTACAGGTGGGCTTTCTTCTCCTGGAGATTGCAGCAATTCATACATTTGATTATTGTACTATTTTTATACAGACAAAACATCTAGTGGCATAAGCAGACACAGAACTCTTCAGAGTTGCTTAGCCTGTTTTAATTAGAGGAAAGCTGTCTGGGAGAGACACTGTTCCTTTCTAAGCATGTGGGGATTTTGTTTTGTTTTGGGTTTTTTCCCTGCATTAAAAAAGCGCCATTGTTTCTGTTAAAACACATTTAATTAAAAAAAGTAAATTGCAACTAACAGATGACATCCACTTTTTCATTTATATAAAAAAATCCCAGTAATCTGTAGTTCGGTGTAAAATGATCACTGGTTAATAACCATCTTTGAAAGAGAAACCTGAAGCTCTCAGATGAGCATGCATTGAAAATAAAATGTCAACAGTCTGAACAGATTACTGATTTGTAGGGCTTGCTTTTTTCTGCTTCCAAGAACTTCTACAGACCTTTGTGTTTTGATCTCTGAATATTCCTGTGTTGTTAGGTGTGGCCAACACTTGATTTTATTGTTTGTTTTTTGTTTTTTGTTTTTTGTTTTTTTTTTTTTTAAGACTGTTTAGCTGAAAGGAAGTTGGAAGCTTTGATTTGAGAGTTTGTGTGTGTGCATTAGAATGGGGCTGGGGGGAACACCAGAACATGCAAGGGCTGTGTGGCTGTGCTAAACTGTTACCATGACACTGAATAACAGTGAGGTGATGAGCTGAATTTCCAATGGCAGGAACGGTGCCAAGCAATCCTGACAGTGACACATGCAGAAGTATTCCATGACTAAAACTTTTTTTTTTTTAATGGATCTGGTTTGCCCTGTAGCTGAGTAAGGTTCAGATGAATTATGCTGAGAAGGAAGCTGGGCAGGGCAATACATACTGGTTATTTCAGTAACATGCACATGGAAAGCTTGCTTTAAGCTCTAAGGATGTTCTGAAAAGTAACAGTAGAATTTAGGCTGTAACAAGCTCCACCTGTTTTCCTCAGCTTCTGCATTCCAGAATGTGGAAGAGGTTCACCTCTAAAATGAAGTAGTCAGGCTTGATTAAGCCTTTTTTCTTACCTGGAAAATCAGCATCATTAAGAGTTTTAAATTAAAATTTCATGTAGCATTTGGATAACCTGGTAAGATTTCCTGTTCAGATCTTAACCTGCTGGTTTTTTAATAATTTCATCCTCTACCTCTGCCATGGCATTGGGCTGCTGGGTACCTTAAATTTCTTATAGTGGTGTGTTACATGAGGTAAGGAGAAGGTGGGCACAGAAGGTTGGGAAGATGAGATCTCTGGATAACAGCAGAGTGGATCTGTTACTCTGCCACTGACTCAGGTTGCACCTGAAGGGTGAAAAATGCCATCTTGTGTCATCCTTGTCTGATAAAACTTTGTAGTGGCAGCAAGTGTAAGAACAGGTTCTTCCTTTTTGGCACATTTTCACCACATGAACCAGAATCTGATTTCAATGATCAGTGAGATGACAGCTTTCAGACTTTCTCTAAGCCTGCACTTTTAAAATACAGATGTGGGACTAAAAAATTACCTTACTGTTTCAATCTGTGAGGTTTTGGCTTTGAAGTTCTTACCATAGGTGAAAGTGCAGCTTCATCAGTGCCACGGTGTCCAGGCAGCAAACAAACCAACTGTTCCTGGCACAGCCTGCCCAGCAGAACTACCCACACTGGCACCACAGACTCCTGCTTGGATGCTGGGATTGTGTAGCTGTATTAACCTCTGCCAATTAGGGCTTAATCAGCCTTCTCCACAAAGGATTGATTTCTTATGAATTAGTTTTTAAGAGTTAGAATTGCAAAGGGCTGCTGCCCACACGACCATATTTCCCCCAAGGTTATGTCGCCATAGGAAAGTATCAGAAGGGTTTGGACTAGATGGAAAACATGCAAGGTCTTTGTCCCCAGAACTAAAGGTCTTTGTCCTCAGAACTAGAAGTAGTGACTTTGTGTGGCCTGTCACAATGACTCAGACTTGAAAGGCAGATTCACACTGCCTTTGACATCCCTACCAGGCTACAACAGCCGTGTTAATTTTGGATGGAAAGTTGCAAGCACGACTGAAATTTATGTGAGCTATGTTTGGCCTAAAGCTGATTTCAAGAGTATCATAAGTTCAGGTAAAGCACTTCATGAGACCTATGGAATGATGTGCTTACAGTGGCTGTTTGCTTTTATCATTTAGTGGGTGCCTTTCCTTGTGTAGTTTCTCTGAGGTGAAATTAGCTCAGCCTAAGGCTGGACTTTCTGTTGCTCTTCGTGGTGATCTCAGCTCAAGTCACACCTTCAGTTTTGTCCCAAGGCAAAAATAAAGTGAAATCTCATATCTCTCCTGAAAGAAAGAGAGAAGGATGGCTGTTGCTGTTCATACTAATGATGAAGTATATTTAAGATAAATACCTATTTACAAAAAGTCTAAAAGTTAAAGTTCACCACATTTTGTCTGACGTGATGTTTAGAATCAAAGCATGTCAGAGATGCTTGAAACAACTACCCATGCCTCTGCCTTTCTCTAAGGAATATAATTTGCTGGAAATCCCTCAATGCTTTGGATCTGTTGAAATGGCTGACCTTTTCAGGACAGTTTCTCTCCAGCCTCATTCCTTTTATTCTTTACAGAGCTGGTACGGTGGAGGGTGGTGGAAAGGGGGTGGAATATTTTTCATTTGCCTCAGCTGAAAACTTCTTTCATGACATCACACAGGTGAAAGGAATAGTTTCACTCCAAGGAAAACAAGATTCTTGACTGCTGGAGAGAAAAATAGGCAGTTATTTTTTATTCAGGAAAGAATTAATCATTTGTTTATCTTATTCAGTAAGAAACAGAGCTTTGTTACAGAACTCTTTATGAACAACTAGTACTTAAAGACACATAAACCGCTATCCAGAACGATCTAACACTGGTTGGTGGTAGCCTCTAATAGAAAATGTTGTAAATCCCTCTTTTACCAGCTTCTTCCACTGACTTGTCATTTAGATGTTTCCTCATGTTAGTTAATACAGATAGAAACTTCATTAAGTTATTTTTCATCAGTCTTCCCAGCAATACTAAAATTTTTAGCTGAAGAGCTTTGGCCTGTGGCTGTAACTGAACAAGGAAGTGGATTGCCAGTGGTGAGAGGTGCTGAGGAGTTTGCAGGACCTGTGTAAGAGTACAGCACTTTGCAAAGGCCAAACACACACTGGCATCTTCTCTGGAAATGCACAGCAAGGCAGCTGAGGAGTGTGAGCAGGAGAAATCCCCCCAGGCCCTTTCTGCTCTGCTCTCGGGGAGGATTTGCCCCTGGATACAAATGAGGACATCTAGATCCTTTAGTTTCAACCTCCTTACTGTCTTGAGGGATTGCACTGGATAGGAGAGGCTTCCAGGCTGGGAACAGTACTGGCTGTTAAATGTGCAGCCCAGCACTAACCCCTTCTGGCTCCCACCCACTGAGGGGCTCTGTGGTAAATGGCTCCTTAACATGAGCTGGAGGGTACTGCCTGCATGTAAACAGGTACCCGAGCTGCTGCAGAGAGGATAAAGACACCCACTACAAGGAATTTATTAAGGCAGCCAGAGAGCTTTTGGTACCAAAGCAGCAGGAGTGAAGCAATGTGGCACAAAAGGAATACGGGGAAGGTGCCAAGTACAGAAAATGCAAAGGGTTCCAAGATGAAGTAATGAGAAGTACTGAGAAAGTGTAAAAAGGGGAGAAAGACTGCAGGAGAAGTGACAAATATGAAGTAAAAGCTTTATGATATACAGAGTACATTATGTAAGAGAAGAATTTGAATTTGATGAGATTATGTAAAGTGAAAGATTTCTTCAACAGCTGAATTTATTCATCTGCACTTTACCCCACTTTCTTATCTTAAGAAAGTCCAAAGAAAGTTGCACAAGGAAAAACCCTCACAAATGAACCCAAGCTTTCATTCCCTGTGATGGATGCCACCTCTTCACTCAAAAAGCCGTGCACAGCACAACGCAAGCACGTCTGGTGGGACATTTGGGCTGCTTGCTGATAATTTCTCGTAGGGCAGCAATTTAGACAAAGGGAAGCCTGCTGTCCGGTGAAAAGGGCTGAACATAAACCAACTCTGCACTCTAACAAGCAGCGTAAGGATTTTTACAGCCCCAATACCAGAGGGAGTTTGGCCCTTTGTGCCCGGCTGTCAGCAGCCATCCCCCGAGCGCACCGAGAGGGCTGCACAGGGATAATTGCAAACACGCAGCTCGGCTTGCGGGCATTGCAGAGCCCCTGCAAGGTACAGACCGCTGCTCCTACGTCCCGGAGCTCAGCAAAACACACTCTGGAGCCATGAATCAAACGCGGTCATGTGACGGAGGGGAGGTGCTGGGCTGGCTCCCAGCCAGTGGCAGGAGCTGATGGGTGGAACGAACGGGGCGTAAAGAGACTAATATGACTAACGGAGCCTGGATGCGTGCTGCCTTCATTTGGATCTGCAGGAATGTAGGCTCTAGCAGTTCTGCAGCTCTGCCAGCCTCTTGCCTGACACTGCAACTGCTGCTCACAAAGTAGAATCCTGCTGCTCTTTGGTAGGAAGGATAGAGAAAGAACATGGCCTGCATTTTGAAGGTAAATCTCTATCTGTTGCTTGAATGCATTGTTAGAGAGCCCCTCGCTGCTCAGAGGCGTGGATTTGGTACAGTCCTAATGCATCTTCGTTGTCTTTTTGAGTCCTGGCTTTGTTTGGCAAATGAATATGGAGAGATTCTGCAACGCACAGCTGTGCTCTGCTTCCCTCTGCCATTCTTTCTCTTTTCCCCTGCATTGTCAGAACTGTGAGCTAGCGGGAAGAGAAGTGCGTACCGAATGATGGGAGGGGGGAGAGGGGCTCTGGGTGTCTCAGCGTTGTCTACGCTGGATTCCTTCAGGAGCCATAGCATCTGGGCAGCAGACTTCCAGCACAAAGGACAAAACGGGCAACTTATTTTCTTTTTCTAGCCATGCAGCATTTACTGCTCTTAAAGCAGCGGCTGCAGATGTCCACAGCTGTCCCAGTTGCTCCTTAAGCACACACTCCCCTGCTGAATCTGCTCCAGATCCACATGCTCCACACAATTACACTTAATATTTAACCGCATTTTCTAATTAAGCAGCCTATTTGATAGCGGGTTTTCCCCCTTCACGCCAGCAAATAGAAGCATAAACTTACCGTGTGATCACATGCTTTCCCCAGCCTGCTTCCCTCACCGAGGTAAAAGTATTTGGAGCCCGCATGGCATGGAGATGGAGGAGCAGCAGCAGCGCTGGGATTGAATGGGAGGGGAGGAGGCGGAAGTGCGGCCGGTCGGGAACAAGCGGCGTTTGTTCCCTGTGCGCTGTCACCTGCCGGGAGCCGCTGTCCTGTGCCTGCCTTCCCAGTGCTCAGCTCCCTGTGTTACCTGGTCTGTGTGTCAGCTCCGTTTGTTATCTGGTCTGTTTCAGCTCCGTTTGTTATCTGGTCTGTTTCAGCTCCGTTTGTCACTTCCTTGCTGCTTTCTGTGCAGACTTTGTATGTATTTGCACTCTGTTTCTTTCAGCAAGTAAAACCGATCTATGAGTTCTTTGTTATTTGCAATCTGATCTTCTAGCATAGAGTTGATTATCTCAAACTTTGGGGTGGCCTGTCACAGCAGTTGCTTTCAGCATATTAGCAAAGTGGATAAAGTGCAAAACTTTGAAAAAGCTTTGGGATAATGAATATTTAGGTGTCTCCAAGAATCTGATCCTTAGCACTACTTTTGGGCATTCCGCTTTGAAAAAAACTTGTTATTTTGCTGCACTCTTTCCCCCATTCATTCATTCATTCATTCTCAGCTAGTGGGTCTGTGGTACATGGATGTTTTTTGAGTTGTCTGTTTCGTAGGTTGTGGTAACTTATGTTAGTAAATATGGCCAAGTCTGCTGCAAGTGCAGAAACTTCCCTGAACTAGCAGGTTCTGCTTGGAGCTAGATGGTAACTTAGTCAGACAGCAGTAATGCAGCTCAGAGTTGTGATTTGAGATGAGAAGATGTGAGCTCTGTGAATGAAGCCTAGTTTCACAAAGATAAGCATGTGCACTCCTGTTTAAACACTCCCTAAATGACTTTGGTTGGATCTGCCAGTAATCTGGAAAACAGAATTTCTTATTTTTTTTAAATTCTGTGGCAAGATCACATGCAAAATCTTCCTTTTGGCCATAAGAGTTAAGTAAGAATCCTTTCACGAGAAAACTCCACTGTCTCTTTTGCCCTCTTCATTGTTTCCTCTGCAGTCTGGTGACATAGCCTGCCAAAAGCATGACTTGGAGTTTGAATTATAATGCAATAAAAACCTTCTGTTTCCCTGGGCCAGGAACTCCATTTGGTTGTTATTCTGATGGTTAAATCAATAGATTAATTGGTATTCCTTGACAGACAGCCCTCTTCCAGCTTAATTCTTAATCTTGTTAATACAGGCAGGTGCAAGGATAAAAAGTGAAACAGATATGGGAAGATTAGCACTGCCATAAGGCAAGCTGGATTTTCTCTGACAAACATCCCACAGGAGTAATTTAAATGTCTAGCTCGAGATACTTACTTGTATATAAGTTTTTAATGTAATGTCTAAAGCTTTTTCCCTAACAAGGAAATTCAAAATAATATATATATTTTGACATGACACTATGCTCATTCCTTCCTGCAAATGTAAACCTGTTAGCTACACCCTTCCCTTTCCCTGGGGTTTGCCCTGAGCTTGTGTGGAAACAGGAAAAAAAACCCCCAGAAATCTGTAGGTATAGATTTGAAATAAGTGGTTGCACAGTGGATGGGAAGCCAGAACAGCTGTGTCCTTTCCACTTCAGCCCTGAGTGTCTCTCTTACTCTGCCTTGTTGCTTGCCCTCCTCTCTTCCTGGATTTTTAGCGCCCTGATGAAGATGTTGAGACTTGTTGAATGTTGGAGTTCCATGTGAGTGAGAGTTCAATATAAATGCAATTGGATAGAGATGTCTGTAAAGTGCAAAGAGCAGGGGTGGTGGTTAATAATTAACTGTAGTTACTTGGAGTGGGTATGAGTGTGTTAGAAAAGGTGTATCACCTTTAGATGTGACCATCTCCTTGTACTGTGACTGCTGCATGAAATAATCTCTGTGTGCAGCCTGTGCAAAAGTGCTTTGAAGGGGATTCTCCCTAAGGGTGCCTGCTGTCTCTCTGGTGTTTGTTGTGCACTCTTCCTAGGTAAGAGTGATGGGGATGTTACTGATGTTATGCGGCTCCAGAAACTTTATCTTCTAATCAGTAGTGGGGCATTCTCAGTTAAACCAGTGAAATTATTACTCTGAGTCATTCTCTCCTCTGTTAAAGAAAAGCAGGGAAAGATGCAAGTTCTGAAGTGCACGACGTGTTTTTATTTTCTCTGTCATGACTTTAAAAACGTGCCAAGTAGCTGAGTGAAGTGTAGGCACTTTTTGGAAACAAACAGTTGATCTTATGCTGGTTACTATGGTAGCTGCATATCACCTTGCCAGCTACTAGATTAGCAGTGATTACTAGTTATGTAGTCACTCTTGTCCCTAATGACATTGAAGTCCTGAAGTTCCACTGTATCTGCCAGTGACTCTTGAAGATGAGGACAGATTTCACACAATAAATTACTTCCTATTCCACTTCCTGCATAATTGAAAAATAATACGTCAAAGTATGTGTCATTGTATGATAAACACAGCATGAATGATAACACTCTGTGAAACCTTGATATCCCCCAGTGAAGAATGGACCATGATATTTTAAAATAAATAGGCCTGGTAGCTTAGTTTGCACGTGCTGCAGTTTGCAGGAGGTTGTCTGACCCTGTTCCCAAACTCTTCTCTTTGAATGGAAGTTTTGAAGAAGATGATGGAGATGGATTATGTTGTCATCCAAGTACAATTTTCACTGTGTAGGCTTCATGTGGTAGAGCTTAATAAACAAAATCCATGTGTGATGGGCCTGTACAGTGAGGACTAAGCATGAAATCCGGGAAGACACTTCCTTCTGGTTTGTGTGCTGTGTATTTTACTGTGCAGTGAACAACAAACGTCTCATGTGCCTGGGGGCTGGATGTGACCTTCCATCAACAGGGATCACAAACCTTCAGCACAGCTCTGTGGTCTAAATATTATTTGCATAATGTGAGGCAATGTTCTTATTACCACAGTTGATTGAGGGTCCTCTCAAAGTAAGCAGATGGCCAACTAAAATTTATAGACTCTTTGATATTTTTAAAATCTAATTTAAAGATTGAAAGAACGGTTTTGCAAAGCATAAATTAGAGGTTTCAAACAAACAAAACCCTTCAGCACAGGCTTGTGGCTCTGCTGCAGGATGTTGTCAAAGTTGACAGCACCTGTGTGTTCATATACAATTCTTTTACATGCTTCCTCTCCATGGTTATCTCCACTGGTTTAATTAAATTCACAGGTTTCATTTTTCCCTTAGTGCACATAGTGAACTGTTTTTGGCGGGAATTTTCTTTGAGAGTTTTTTCTGAGTGTCCAATGGCCTATGTCTGATTGAGGTCTTCAGACACTGCAGTAATACAGATAATACTACTATGTACTATACTCCATCTGCACTTTTGAGGCTAAAATAGCAAAGCTGATCTCATTACATTGAATTTTTCACCCTGGCAAGTAGCTGTTCAGAGGGGAGAGGCAGAAGGTCTGAAAGGATCTGATCCCAGTGTTTGGATACTGGTAATAATGGATATTTAGTTATTAATTTGATTTTTTTTAAACTTCTGTGTACATGACAATGAGTGTAGATATTTCCTCCCAAGATTCTGTATCATCAAAAGTGTGTTTTCTGTTTCAGTCTGCTCTGTTGTGCAGGGTAGGCTATGAGTCTCACCATAATTCCATTCTCTACTAGAGATTTGCAGGTTGCAAACATTTCCATAGATTTGACCTCTGTGTCCTGCTTGAATCAGGTCCAAGATAATTCACTTTCTGCCTTGACTGTTCAATTGACTGCAGCAATGTTTATGCTTGGTATCCATCCATTCTCCTGTGCTGAGAGTTGTACTTGGGTCCTCTTTGATTTTCATGCTGTGCTCTTCCTTCTGCTGTGACAAGAGATGGAGAGATCCTTGGAAAAGGAGCAAAGGTGACTTCCCCTCCACATGGGAGGATGCTGCACTGATGGGCCAGTTCCCAGCATTTGCTCCAGGTTTGCTGTTATGGGAGCTCTGTCCTCAGCCTGTCTTAACCTGATCAACAGCTCTGTGGGCTGCAGCACTTCTCTTGTAACTGGAATAATTCCTAGGATTATGTGGTTGTATCTCTAGGGAGGGAAGGTGTACATATGCAAAGGTAGCCCTTATGAGGTGTGCATAAATGATCTGGAAAGCAGTAGGTGGATGCAACAAGGAGTTACAGAGGAGAATCAGGACTTCTGAGGTAATAACCAGTTTTCTTGTGGATCTCTCCATCCTTATTTGTTATGAGTTAATGTTCCCATCCTTTTTCACCCCACCCAACAAAACTGGCCAAACTTCATTTTTAATTCTTTCTAATGCTCCTTCTTCATTGGATATTTCTATTTTAAATAAATTTCTTACCATTACTCTATTTCTAGATAAAATGGTT
>VYZP01071202.1:26023-52759 GCA_013400635.1 Hypocryptadius cinnamomeus
CATTGTTTACCTCTAAATTGCTCCCAAGTAAATGAAGCTGCATTAATGAATGCCAGTGTGTAGGGCTAGGATTTGCTGTATCATGGCCCAGTGGTGCTTAATTACCATGTGAGATTTTATGGAGTGCAGTATGTGGAATTTCATAATGTGCTTTTTGTTATGTTCTCTTATTGAAAATTTAAGGAAAATTAAATTCTGAGAAGTATAAAACCACTTTTCACTCTCGCTTGCAATGACCTTAAACTAATCATACTGTAGTGACAATATATTAGCCCCCTCCCAGAAAGAGACAGCATCTAGTCAGTCTGGTCATCCAAGAGGACTTGCTTTGGTTGAATGAATTTGATTTTGATGCCCATGTAGCTGAACCAAGAAAACCTCCAGTTTTCAGCACACTTCAGTTGGTTTAAAACTGGAGATTTGTGTCTGGCTTGGAGGTGTGAAAACTGAAACCACAAAACCAGCATGAAGTTATGATGTGTTTTATACATTCAAGTAGTTATTTGATAAAGCAATAACGGGGAAAAGTTTTTGTCTTGCAGTTCATCTTCAAACAATGAAGCCTGTGTCACCCAGATGTTTTAGGCTTCCCCCCTAACCAAGGGCACACTGTGTGCTGTTTGAGCAGCCTGGTTTAAGGAAAGGTGTCCCTGCCCAAACTGACTTGGCCAAATGGCCCAGTCGATTCTGTGATTATCAGGGGTATGGGATCACATATTAAAGGAAATTGTCTCAAAATTCAGCCATTCGTAAACTTGTGCGTGAGCTTCAATGGTTTATATATTGTTCATTTTTTTTCAATTTCCATTTTGAAGTCCTGAATGCCAGATAACTTGTAAACCCAGAGGATGACATATACCATCATAGAAAGCAGCAAATTGCTATACTTTGACATAATATATTGAAATTCCTTGAGATACAGGACAGATGTGCTATGGCCTCTTTCTAGTGACATGGCACCCAGAAGAAAAGCACACCTTGTTTTCTTGCCAAACATTAATGATTAATTTAAGGGAGTGTGAAATGCAGCTAAGACTCCAAATTTTAGGTTTTAATCACAACTATCACAACATCTGTGTGGTTAATTTAAAAAGGCAGAGCTTTTAGCATTTTGTCTGTTCCTTTGCCATGTTTCATTCCAGCAGTATCTTATGTGCTTTCCAGAAGTGTAATACTGGACATGGTGATCTTTCCAGGATTTGTTTCCTCATCTTTTCCCAGGAAAGCAGTATCTGTGCAGCAGATTGACTTTTTGTTAAGAGGATTTTTTTCGTGTCTGTGGCTTAAAGAGGAAATAAGTTTTCTGTGGGCTTTCTAGGAAAGGTAAAATGCTTACACATGAAATGGAAAGTGAATTTATCTTCCCGGTGGCTACTGGATAAATATAATTTTTGGACCAATCTGCTCCCCAGAGCAGCTTTTACCATAATATATAGAGCTATTTTGTGCAAGAAAAAGTAATGATTCTAAATTTATTTTGAACTTTTAATTTTACTTTCAGATATTAAACAGATAATTTATTTTGTGGTTGTTATTTATGACAATTTCGCAATACTTTCTTCTGCCTATCACCTGCTCTCTATCCATATCCAGATTCCTAGCGCAGAGGGTTGGAAGTGTGCACATACATAACAATGAGAGGTGGAGGTGTGTTTTATCTTGCTAGTGATTGAGACTTCTCTGAGACCTCTGACCAGGAACTAGGAAAAATTAATCTTTTGTGGAGATCTGTAAACAAGGTGGGGAAAGGCAGCTCCATTTATTGGATATATTCTCAATAAATAAGGCAAAACTGTGCCTTGGGCCTGTCATCTCTTAAAGCTGAGGGAGCAGTTGCTTTGCTGTTGTCAGCATCAAATACTCAGATGGAATGAATTTGCTGTTGCTTTGGAGGAAAAGCTGCATCTGCTGCATTTTTTTGTGGTGGTTCTTGTAAATAACCTGTGGACTGCTGAGAAAGAACGGCCACTGCTTTCCCAGTAGCTTCACTGGTTTCTGTGAATGGGAAGTATAAAAGAACAGTGTGTGACTGTAATGTGTGTTGTGTTCCTCAATCAGTGGACAGAATAAATTATGGCTGGATGAGGTGAGAATTGCTTTGAGTGATCTCAGGAAATGTTAAATATTGAGCTGACTGTTCTCTGTGTTCCCCCCTGCCCCTTCAGGAAGATCCTGTGCTTATGCAAATATTGCCTTTACACGGTTACATACCTGCTTTTGGTAGCAGTGTCCCAAGTTACATCGATTAAGATATCCTTATGCTGGTGCATTCATATGCTTTCTGGGAGCTGTACAGGTGTACTAATTTTTTTCTAAGTCAGTCAACTAGCTAAAGTTATGAGTATAAAATTTGTATAAATTGGATTTAAAATAATGACAGTTATTTTGGTTCTGATTATTTTAGAAGAAGCACCTGAAAAACATGACAATTTTTGGTTTATATATTTGAAAGTGGGAAAAATACCATGCTGGATATTCTTTTTCATATTTACTACTGAGAAGAACAAAGGTGAGGCAGGAACTGAACTGGAAGTGTTTAGGAGATGAGATCTTGTAAGTGATGCTGTTCAGGAACAATGGTTCATGTGATGTAAGGGCAGTCCTGTTAAGCAGTTCTTGTTTACCTGCATAGCATGTGTGACATTTAAAATTGGCATGGGAGCACTACACTTGCTAATAATTAAATGAAGCAGTAGCTTCTTACCAAAGATATGTTTTCAGCAATTTGCATTAACAATAGGCAGAGGAATACTGGCCTAGGCAGCTAGGATGGCAGGTGTGGAGCGCTTGGAAGTAATCAGAAAAAACATGTTTATTTCATGGGAACAGCAATTTGTACAGAAGATATGTGAATTATTTATAGTTCCTGTCTCTTCTAAAGATGTGTTCCTTGCAGTTTGTTTGGTGTAGGATTGGGTAGCTTAATGTCTCTTTCTTAAATTATTTTCCTTAAAATTATATATAATCTCAATACTCAGAGAAGTTTGCCAAGGCTTTGGCAAAGACAATGTCCCCCTGAGCATGTAACAACATGAGACTTTGTTCCATGAGGTTTGGTGATTTAATTCTAAATAGGAAAAGCCAGAAGCCAAATACCAATTAATTTTTTTAAGTTTCGCAACCTTTTGTTAGCCATGAACTTTTAGTTTCCTCCAAATCCATTGTTTAGCCAGATTTGAACATAATGATTTTCTTGGACTGATGGGCTGCCATTACATTGAAGAAATAACAATGTGTATCTATTATTAACCCTTTAATATACACAATGTATTATTACTAACCTGTTGAGGCCGTTAGGGTGCTTATTGGTGTACTTTCAGTAATTATCAGTACATTATTTTACATTAGAGTATAAAATTATGTGGCTGTGGTTTGTGTGTGTACACAAAGTTACTATGATCTGGTCCTTCTCCATAAGTGAAAATCACTTTATCTTTTAGATTAATTCAAAAAGAATGGAAGGCTTTTGTGTTTTGATGTGTTGTGTTCTGCTGTGGGGTGCAGTTACACCAGAATGAAGTTCCTATAAAATTCTGTTTGGTTTGATTTGTCAGGGGACTAAATATTTTAATTCCAGGTTATGTGTGTCCACAGTGGGGCTTATGTGATTGTTTAAATTCCTTATAGTTTTACTAAACTTTTCTACCTCAGTCCTCTGAGCCATGTGGATAAGTTATTTACAAGTTACTTCATGTCAGCTGATCTGTTATAGTTTTCCTGTGTTTGCATTCAGCTCTGACAAGCTAGTCAGGTTAAAATCAGCTATTAACAGAAGAGAGCTTTCTGTTACTGCTTTTTATGTGGAAACAAAAAAACCCAACATTTAAAAAATGGAATGGAGAATGAGGCTGACTCATTCTGTGGGATCCTTGGGAGCTATGGAATGTGGGGAAAAAACTAGTGGAAGACACATCTTTAGTAACTGGGGAATGGAAGTTTTGCCAAAATAAAAGCTTTTGTAACTTTTTTCCATATGATTACAGAGAGAATTTCAGACAGCTGTCTCTGCGTGTGTCTCTTTTCCTTTTCTGTCTTTTTTCCATTTTCTTCCATGGGATATAAAAATATTTTTATAGAAAAATTAGTTTTACCCTACTAAATGTTTTTCTTGAGAGCAGCAGTGGGAAGAGAAAAGAATACTCCAAACCAGAGAGAAGAAATGGCACCTTTTGGGGTCACTTCTTGAATGGTATCCTTGCTTTATTGTTCATGTTCTCTCAGCCAGTGTTAAGATCTCTGTACCTGTTACAGGGTCCTGGAAGTCTGTCTCTGCAATTCCCAACTCTTACTATGAAATTAAGTTTATACTGTGTTTTTACTTGGTGTTTGCTGCCACTTGCCCATTCATACTTCATTAAACCAATTAAAGTATCTTAGTGGTTTTACCAGGTTACTTAAGGTGAAAACAGAGAACTGAGGACCTGGAAACGCCATTGAAGCTTCCCCCACTCTAACCACGCTTCCTCTTGGGAACCCTAAATGTGGAGGCTCAGTGGCTTTGTCTGTGACTGCCTTAACCATGAGAGCAGGCTGGGGTGGCAGAGCCAAGTGTGCAGTGCAGAGTGAGGCAGGCAGCCTGTGGCTGTGTCCCAGGGAGCAGCACATCTCAGCACAGCTCTGCTTCATGGACTGGCACCTCTGCAAGCCACCTGCAGCTGCTCACCTTCCCTCTGTGGTGCAGCATAGCTGCTACATAAACCAAAGATGCAGCTGGGTTACAAGAACTCTTTTTGCTTTTTTGAGTGTTATTTTTAAGACGAATTATTTTCCTGAGTATTGCAGGGTTGCATTTGGCCCAGCTGAGAAGGTGGTGCAAGTATGAGACAGTGGCCTAGAAGGGGTCAGGAAATCTTTATGAGGTTCCTACTACCAAAATACTCCTGCAAGAGTAGGAGCTCATACTGTTTTTCGAGATTGTTGGCCAGTGGTAGGCAATAAGCCCAGACTGGATCTAGCCACTGTTTAAATGGGAAGTTCTGTAGCAGAAATTCAGCTTTATTCTGTGGAGGCCCTGCTGCCCTGAGTTACACAGGAGGCAAGGCACATTTTGATAAATGGTGCCTGCTGAATGCTGGAATATAGTTTTAGTGTACCTAGAATGGAAAAAAGGGAGTGTTTCCTATTTCATGTGATCCTGATGGAGGTCATCGTTTGTCCTGGGCTTGTAGCATCTGTATAACCTTTCCCAGGTGAGCTGGTTCCACGCTGTCCAGATTTGCTATCTTTGGACAATGGCCCTGGGCCATCTCCCATGTCCACAGGTGCCACCACCTCCTCATCTGCAGCCCTGCACAAACTGCAGGTACCACAAAGTATTTCCATTCTTAACTTCCACACTTGACTGAATGTAAGCCTGATTTATTTAGGAAGCTGTAGTGTGTTCCAATAGCACTAATGCTGCAGTTTTAGACAGTAATTGTACTCAAGCAGCCTTATAGACAGTGAGTGTGTCTGTTGAATCTATGCTTTTTAGGCCCTTTATTTCTTCAGATACAGTCTCTTACTCAGCAAATGAGTGTTTATATATGGATTTATAGCCTTAAAATGTTTGTTGTTCTTTTATGCTTCCTATTTCTGCAGATCATAGGTGTTATTTCTATCACTGTGTCCCCCAGCCAATTTTTTTAAATTAAGAAAATGATTTCCCATTATTGTGTCAGAGCTTGGAGGAGCTGTTCGAAGTCCACTCTACTTCAGTATGTTTTTTATTGTGGCCAAACAAGACTAGACAAAATTTTCCCTTGTTGGATCCTACAAGAGCAAGAGACAGCAGTGACTGCACTGTAGGTGGTCTTTATTGACAGAGTGATGTTTGTCTGACAAATAAAAAATACCAAAATTGCTTGTGATCTTGTATTGTGCTGAATTCTGAAGACATTTTGTTTCCTTTGTTGTTTTACTAAATGCCATTGATATTCCAAGTTTGACCACTTGTTGCAAAGGCCTTGTGTTAGTTCCTCTGCTGTCTCCCAGGGGTGTTTGTGCTTTTGAGACACATGAGATGAAGCTCAGCTGGCATTTTGTTGAAGCTTTACTTGCATAGTATCCTTTGCCTCTTGGTGAGGCTTGTAAAATGAGTGTTTCTGAAAATTCAGCTTTCGATTTTAGCTACAACTAATGTTCCACTTGGTGGCACTTACGAATTAACAAGAAGATTGACTGTGCTCTTTTCCCCACTGAAATCTTGCATGAGACCTTGTTATCCCTCCCCATTCATTGATTCCGGGGGGAGAAGCTGACTTTGGTGTACTTGTTCTGAATGCAAACTGTGAGAGCTGTTAGAACTCCTCTATTTTGCCTTTTACTTCAGATCCTCAGTTTCAAATCTGCCTCAGGCCATTGCAGTGAGGAACAATTGTACAGTGAAAAGCGCATCCCCCAATGGGCAGATATCATGCAGGTCACAGATACTGTGGAAATGGATGATAACTTGTTTTTACCTTTAAAATCTGCAGGAAAATATTATCAGTGACACTGAAAAGAAAATGGGACTTGACAGTGTTGCTCCTTCTTAGTTTTTTTCTTTCTGCCCCATCTTTCTCTCAACGGGAAGTCCTAAGCCCCTCATGAATAAGGCCAGAGAGTTGAATTTCTTCTGGGCCTCAAGGCAAGGTGCCATGGCTTGTCAGGGTTTTGCTCATGGTGCCTTTAAGCATCCCCTGTGTTTGCAGAGTGTCTTGTGAAGCATTGCATGAAAGTGCTCTAAAGCGAGCTAGGGAAAAATGTCATCCATTTATGGAAATAAACATTCTTGAAAGAAAGAAAATGGAAAACTCATCAGTATGTTAGATGAAACTGTGGGAAGTCTACTTGAGGGGTGTCTGTGTGGAACTAAAATAAAACAAAAACCTGAAAGTTCAATTGATTTAAAAAAAAATTTACTGGGAGGAAACATTTATTTTCTTGTGCTAAATGAAAATGAGCTGTGAAATTGTTCAGTCTCCAAGGTCTATAACTCCAGCAGCCTGAGATGTGGGATTACTAGTCATATATTTCTTCAGTCAGTCAAGTGTTCTGTAAACAGCTGTGCAGTTTATTAATTGTTAGTTTTGTTGTTTATCAGTATTTTATTACTAATTACAAAAAAAATGTGCTGTTTTCATAGGATCATAGAACGGTTTGGGTTGGAAGAGACCTTTAAAGGTTATCTCATTGCTTGGACCAGAAATGTTATGGTAACATTGATCTAATGTTTCCCTTTAGTTGACATAGGATTGTTTTGGTACACAATAGTGATTAATCATTTTATGTAAAGGAGTTATGCTTTATTTTTTAAGTCAACACTGTGGCCTTTCATCCAAACAAAGTTGGAAAAATTGCTTTACTTACATAGCACTAGCATTGCTTTACTTCATCTTCCCTATCATCTGTAGTTGGGAAAAAAGTGAGATTGTGGGATTCGTGTTGAATCATGGGTATGGTATTCCAGGCAACTGGAAAGATTGAAGCTGTTTTGCATACTAGACAGGCAGAGTACAGAGGAATGTAATTGGTAACCAACTCACTGTCTAGATGATGTTCTTTAATATGCTCTGGAGTAAAAACCATAAATTATTTTTGTGCTTTAATAGGTGTGTTTCCTTTCAGGAATTTAAAACTACTTATAAATTCAGTAAGAAAGGTATTAAAAACTTCAGAGAATGAATCAGGTTTTGCTGATCTTCTGTGAAAAGTTCCTTCCTAATATTCCATTTATATGATTGCAGACTATGATAATAACTTAATTAGTGTGATACATGTACAGTATTGTTATGTATATGTAATATACTTGCTTAATAAATTTGTTGGTTTTGTACTTCTATTAGGCATCTATTTTCCATGCAGTCCATGAGGAAAGGTAATGATATATAATAAGGGCTGTATCCAAAGCAGTGGAAGGAAGTAATTAAACGTAATTGAAGACATTTCTTTGAAGTATAATAGCAGATGCATAGGATTAATTCAAAGCAGATTAAGGCCAGTGCATGCTTTGAATTGCCAGCCTGCAAATAGATAATTATTACTGTTATTTAAATGAAGTTATTTGAAAGTATCTTCTGAAAACTGAGTCTGGGAATCAGGTCTAAAAATAGACAGTTGGGTTAGGTTTTGATAAGGAATGTCACTTCTGTTTCCTAATTTATTACAGTCTGCCAGTCAGAAATGAAATCTTAGAAATGCTGTGTGCATCTTATCAAACAACTGCAACAGAACTGGGAATTAGCCTGGGCTATCCCTGAAGGTATTCTCTGAATGGCAACTTAATCATCAGCTGTGACAAGCCCTTGCTTGGAAATTACAGGAAAAACTACTTTGATGATTTGGAAGTAAAATTACGTTGTATTTAGAAATGTTACCTGAGAAGTTACAAATTTTCTTCTATCTTTGTTCTATTCTAAATTCTAATGGATTTCACAGTTGGTTGTGCATTAGAAGCTTAAATTAGGCTTATTTGTACGATAAACAGGAAAACATATGGGCTAATATTACTTAGGGGACTGAATATGAAAATTTATATGAAAAAGAGGTAAGATAAAGTAAGTTTTTACAGCGCATTTTATTTCTTTGCAGACCTGATGCAATCAAGAGAACCATAAACATAAATCTGAAGTTTCTTACTCTTGGTTTCTTACTCTTTGCAGCTTTAGAATTGGTAATTTCTTTCCTGCACAATGATTCTAAATAAAATAGGATGTCAGATATCTGAACTGACTAACTGATCTGTTAAACTCTTAAGTAGCTAGGTGTGGATAGATCCTTTTCTCCCCAGACCCACAATGTGGGCAAAACAGAGGAGTGAGAGCTATGAAAGACAATCATCCTTCTCTGAATTTGGCTGATGGGCTGAGTGTGGTGGTTGGAACTGAGGCAAAAGCAGGGGCAGTCCCTGGGTGCATATGGATGGGAAGATAGGGTTTTCCAGCACTGAAGTGGGAAAATGAGATAAGCCATAGACAGCCTGGAAGATACCGACCATTAGGAAGAAATAACAGAATTGTAGTCTGGGCTTTTTTTTTTTTTTTCCTCCCTGTTTTAATCCTATTGCTGCTATTGATCACTTAACAAGGGTAGGCAACTGCAGTAAGATTTACTGCAGAACTGTGAGAGGGACTGCACTTTGAATGTTTTCTTGATGTTAATTTGTAGCTTAGACTGTTGGTAATTCGTGGCACAGGTGGGATTGCATGGCGCTGTATGTATGTATAATTCCAAAGACAGCATCACCAGGGTTCCAGAACTCTTTTTGTTGTGAGAGGAAAGAAAAGTTGGCTTCTCCTTTCTGTGTTAGAACACTGTTTGTTTTATGTGTGTTGGTTGACAAAACAGGGATCCAAATGTTTTGTTTTGTTTTGCCTCTTGCTCTGCGGAGACAAGCCGTGTTCCGTGAAGGCCATGCGCAGTGTGTGCCCCTGGCTGTGCCTGTGCCAGCGTGGTGGGGCTCTGCAGGGCTTGCTGCCTCTCCAAAGTGGGTGGCACCTGGGAAGGCTCAATAAATGAGGTTGCCCGAAGGCATTTCTTGTAATGACAGCCTGTCATCTGGCTTAATTAAGCCTTCTCTTCAAAAGAGAGGCCTTTAACTATGGATCTTTAGAGCTTGCCTCTTCCCTGGTAAAGGCACTCAGTGGAGATCAGGGCTTGCCCTGTTCTTTTCCTACCACAGGCCAAGAGTAATTCTGGAGTGTGGCAAAACAAATGGAGCAGACTTGTTGGATCCAGTTTTTGTTCAGTTCTGGGCCCCTCAGTTTAGCAAGGATGTTGAGATGCTCAAACGTGTCCCGAGTAGGGCAGCACGGCTGGTGAGCGGCTTGGAACACAAGCCTTGTGAGGAACGGCTGAGGGAGCTGGGGGTGTTTAGCCTGGAGAAAAGGAGACTCAAGGGATACCTTGTCATTCTCTACAACTCCCTGAAAGGTGGTTGTAATCATGTGGGGTTGGTTTCTTCTCCCAGGCAACAGCTGACAGAACAAAAGGACAGAGTCTTAAATTGCGCCAGGGGAAGTTTAGGTTAGATGTCAGGAAAAAATTCTTCACTGAAAGAGTGATTGGGCACTGGAATTGTCTGCCCAGGGAGGTGGTGGGGCCACTGTCCCTGGGCGTGTTTAAAAAAGACTGAATGTGGCACTCAGTGCTGTGGTTAGTTGATGAGGAGCTGGTAGGTCATAGTTTGGACTGGATGTTCTCAAAGGTCTTTTCCAGCCTAGTTCATTCTGTGATTCTGTGATCAGCTGCTGTGGAAGTCTGTCTGCTGCCCCCATTCCCTAGAACAACTAGCAGCATGTCTGTGGTTACGGGAAGTTGGGATGTGTGTGCTCGCTTTTAATAGGAATTAAAATTAAAAGTGAAAAATCCCCGAAGTCTGAGGTTTGTGCTTTGCAAAGGATGGTGGGAGGCAGATAACCACCCACTAATGTCCTAGTTGTTAGAAAAGAAAAATCTTGTGAGCCTGAGGCAACTGGATTTGCCTAACCTGGAAAAGCCAAGACCTGGGGAGTAGCTTTTGGCAGAGTGCTACCTCCAGAAGGGTTAGAGGAGATGGAAGCAGGTTTTTCTCATAGGAGCATAGTGGGAAGCGTCATGAGCTGCAACAAGGAAAATTCCAACTGAATATATGGAGAACAAGACTAGAATGTTACTGACACAGGTGCCTGGCAAAAACAGCCTTAGAATACTCTAAACTCAACATGACAAGGCCCTGAGCAATCTGATGTGACTTTGAAATTAGGCCTGCTTTAGGCAGGAAGTTTGGCAAGATGATCTCCAGAGGTCTCCCAGTCTTAATTATTCCTCAATTTTATGATTTCTTCAATGCTGCTGCTGCCATTCATAACGTTAAATGTAGTGTACCATATGTAGTGGGTTTATTGAAGCATGTCTAATAGCTGTGTTAACAGAATCACCCTCACCTGTGGGCAGGCCAAGACTTTTTGGTTCTTTCATTAATCTTGCTGAGATCCAGAAGGTAAAAACACTGGAAGTTTAATTCACATGTAGAGGGGCAGATAGAAGAAATGGAAGCACTGGCCCCTCACTCATTAGTAGAGAAACCATTTACCAATTGGCTTAGGACACGAAGAAATTGCTGTCTGGCTATCATGAGTGTGGCATCCTTCATCTTTTTTCAAGGTCTATACAATTAAGTGCAAGCTTCTCCTGAAAGGAATTACAATTTGCATTACTCTTGAGAATGCTTGAAGGGTTGTATTTGGCAGAAAATTTTAATGTGACAGGGTTTTTTGTCCTAGGGCCTAAATTTAATTTGTTCATGCATAATGCACTCAGTTGAGAATTTTCTGAAGTGGTGGAGTATAGCTCTTTCTTTTTCTGCCTATGTTCAATGAGACAGGAAAATCTAGCTAAACTGAGGAGCCTCTAGTAATTTGATGGTTTGTGAAAGAGTGAGTGCAAACTCAGTCCTTTTTAGCTTTTCTTTCTGCAGTTCACTGTCTCATCCTACCCCATTTTTCCCAAAGGACCCTATTTAAAACCTATAGTCAGGATTATTAACTTTTTCACCAAGAAGGTTAAGCTTGATATAATTAAAGAGAGGTTACCTGCAGTGAGGTTTATAGCTTATTACTGGTATGAAAATTCTGTAGAGGTTTTTTAGTATTAGGGATAAGTGAGGGAATCCTAGATACATATGGCTGTAATAGATGTAAGTATGATAAACAGGAGTGATTTATTCCAGCTGTCTGTTTCTGCTGAAATCCACACCTTTCCTTGTTCCTCAAGGGTTGTAGTGCAGGCACAGAGAACGTTGAGTTCTGCTTAAGCCAAGCTGTGTTTGACAAGACTGTTATTTGAATTTCACAACATTATATTTACTGGAATGGTAGAATGTGCAATGTTGTTCATGGATTATGACTGCTAGATGTGCTCAAACAAAGTCTGGTGGGTTTCAGAGGAGTTAGAGAAACGCTTTGCTTTGTTCTCATCTTAGGTTTTTCTTGAGGATTATGATGCAAATATATTGTCAACATTTCTCTTTTTTTATTTTTTATTTTTATTTGCCATTTGTTCACCATAGCTTAAAATCAACTGTCTGCTGAAGTGCTTATTGGTGAAGTTGTAGAATGTTTGTTGGAATGAAAGGTCAATTACCTGATGTCTGAGAAATTAATTCATTCTAACATGATGGTCACAATTCTTTGCCTCAGTGTGGTTTTGGCTCTCCTGTAAGCAGCTCTCGGTTGTCATCCAGAAAAGTTCAAATGACCATCCTCTGGCTAATATGCTGCCATGTCTCATCTTGTTGGATTGAAAGCTAACCTTAGTCCAGGTTCTCAGACAAACTGTGTAAATGGTGGGTGTTGTATGCTTTGCATCCTCTGATTCTGGAAGTAAATGGTTTATTTTTCCTTTGGCACAAAGACTGAACTCAAGCACACAAGTTCTAGAATTTAAGCGAGCATCCCACAGCCACAGAATCAGTTTTATTACAGTATTTTTGCAGACTCACTCTCAGTGGCAAATATGCGCGATTTAAAGTAGATTTGTTTGTAAGACTGGCCCATAATGTGTGTTTGCATGCATGTCCACATTCTAGTGGACAGATGAGAAGGGCCAGTGTCACTACAGACTGTCTCTTGTATCTCCCATCTTTCTGGATGCAGTTTCTGGCTTCTCAATGCTTTTTTCATTTCCTAAACTTTTTTTTTTCTCAGAGATTCTCTAATACAGATACACTATTCTTAATATTTTCTGAGTTAGACTGGAGGCCATAAGTGGATTATTACACTTTACTAGGATAAAGGTCATTTTTAGCTCAGGCCTTCGTATTCAAGACCAACAAAATATTCCAGATTTTTCAACTGAAAGGTTGGTGTTCCACCTTAAAGAGGCTGTCAATAACACTACTTTCTGTCAATTTGTTGGTTTAGTTGCTGTTTTGTGCTTAATGGATCAGATTTTTTTCTTCTGTGGCTTAAGACAAAACCCCCTGTTAGGTTTGCTCCTCTGGAGCAATAGTCAGATTTTTCTAGTATTTTTCCTCACTCCAAAACCTTTCAAAATCTTCTTTCAGTAAAGGATATAAACTAAAGGACAAGTGAAACTTGCCTTTACTGACACCTCGATTGAACAGTACTGTTGTCTCCTGCAGCTCTCTCTGGTATTTTAAGGAATACTTAGTAAAAAAATCTGACAAAATAACAAGCAGAGACTTATAAGGTAGAATAATTTTCTGTCTTAAATCCAGTTTATTGTCTCTAGTTTGGTTTACATCTAAGCAAACAAGAGTTTGATTCAATTTGCCAAGTGGTTGTATTATGTGTAAGTCTAACTTGGCTGTCAAGGACAGTATCTCAAAAGGGTCTTTTAAAATAATCTGCTGTTTTCTGAGCCATCTACTTAAATTTAGAATCTAGGAAAATAAGAGACTGCAGATAATTTATCTACATTTTTATTTTCTAATGGGGCGAGGTATTTTTTCACTGCAAATGGTTTAACAAAACAGAAATTCCTGATCAGCTACAATAATTTGAAGTTTTAGTCTCTTAGTTTGAATTCTTCTTGTCTAGGCTTTTGCATATTTCTAGGAAACTTGTGCAAGGTCAGCTCTGACTGTACTCAAATGGGATTAATTAGCCTGCTTTCTGTGAGGTTTGACCTGTAGGCTTGACTGCCCAGAAGAAAGGATCTCGCTTCTTTCTTAAGCTCTGCTTTTTGAAGGAGTATCATAACAGAGCAGTATAGTGAGTTTTAGAAAAAAAAATTAAAAATTTGTGCTCTGATGATTTGTTCACAATTCTTGCTTCATCAGGATTGTCTTTCCAGGGCAGATACATGCAGAATTCTTCAGTTTCAGTCATGAGACTACTGGTTGTCCTGATGTAGGGAATTGGGTTTGCCTTAAGTGTTTAAGCATTTTTTTAGCCATTCAGGAATTTGAAGGCATTTTATGTTGTTTTGTTGCTTTTGAAGCAAACTGTGTGCTCCAGAGGACAGGTTGGAAAAAAATTTTGAAATAGGAAAAGAATAGGGAGGGAATAGTGTTGGGACAGAGAAATAAATATAGCAAGTATTTTGAGCAGTACTGAGTCACCCTACAGAGGTGTTGACAACAGGCTTGCATGCTTCTCTAAGTCAGAACATTTCCATGGTATAAAAGAGGCAGCACAGAGCTCCTTAAAAATGAATATTATTGTTTTGCATATTTTATTTGCTACCAATAACCAGATTTCTGGGTAAACAGGCACATCTTCATTAACAACAGCAAGGGTTCACTGGAGTAAGAATGAACAGAATTGGATTCTGCAGAGCTTCTGCTCTTATTGAAGCTTCAAGGTAACAGCTAATGCTCTGCACAGCATTTCCAAGAAAAAAAGCACAGCTTAATTGAAATCAGATGCAGTGAAAAAGCTGTGTCCCAAGGTCAAGATGGGTGGTGGTCATTTGCCAGGAAATGTAGTAGTGATTGCACCTGCATCTTTTGTTTGGGGGCATGACTGATGTTTGAATAATGAAGAGTCAAATTATTACATGCAAATCATAATTTAGCAAAACTAAAAAAGAAGGTGTTCAATACCACCTTACTTGATGGAGATTTTTTTTTCTGGTTAATTTTTTAAGCTGCTTGAAAGTGCTGGGATCTTGACCTTTAACTGTGTCATATCAAAGGTACTGCCCCAGCTTGCTTTCTCAAACTGAGTCCAAAGCAGTGTCCACTTCTAAAGCATAAATACAGTGTAGAAACAGAAGGTTAAGCTTTGAAAATCTGCAGGTGAAACTAGCAAGTCTTAAGGTAGTTGCAGGAGTTCAAAGACAAATAAGAACCAGCCCCCTGTTTTAAAGGATCCTTCCAGGACCAGAGACAGCAGGGATTTTACTCTGGAAGTCTCCCAGGGCATGGTGCTCATGTGGTGTTTCTCTACCCTGCTGTTCAGTTCTGCTGGGTACCCAAAGGAATGTCTTCTCTGCTGTCTTCTGTCTGAAGTCAGGATAGCCTATAAATTGTTAATACATTCATCATGAGCTGTGAAGTAGTTACTGCAGAGAAGACTGGTGCTATTTCAACTGCTGTGAAGATGTGTTTGTTTTGAGGGCTGCATAACTTGGGATAAATGTTTCATGAAATGTGTTATGAATGATGTATTTAACAACTGGAGCAGGTCAATAATATTCAGAATTAAATTTAGTGAGTTTTTATTAAAGGTTGCCTGTTTCAGTGGTGAATAGTTTAGTAAGCGTGTGGTGCTATAAACAAATGCTTCATATGCTCTGTTATGAGTGCTTTATTAAATACTTAGTCAATAGCTGCATTTACCAAATGAACCTAATTTATTGTATTTATTTTTTTCCTAAGGGTTTCACACTTCATTATAAATGATTTATTGAACATACGTAAAGCAGTTTAGTAAGCTATGTTCTGCTTCTTAAAATGAATGCATTGCTAGTAGGGCTTGGTGTAGCTAAGACTTTGTAATTGTTTGAGCATTGTTTGTAAGTTACTAAAACACCATCAAAACCCACAGGTTTGTTTGTGGTTTTTTTCCCTTTTTCTTTTTTTCTCTGGTTCCTTAGAAGTCATTGTAGATGGTGCTCAAGACATTTAGTCAGTCTGTAGTGTGGTGCTTTCTGTAGTTCACATTTCCTGGTAAAAGCAGTTGTGGGGGCTCATCTGTATGCATTACTACTGTTTTCTTAGTCAGCAGCAATGAATTCAACACTGCATGTGGAAAAGATATCACTGAAACCTACTTCATAGGAACCATCATCCAGGAAAACAATGCTTGTGGCACTCTGACATCTTGAAAGTTTTCCTGCCTTATATTCCAGGCAAAGATGGGTGCTTGATATATTTGAAGACTGATATTTGGAGATGGATTTGTACCTTTCTCTGAGAATAATTTCCTTTCCGTTTTTTTTTGTATAGCATACCTGTCAGCAATGAAAACAGTTTTTCTGCTTTAGAGGCCAGAGCAGTCTTCACTTAGAGAAAGAATAAATAGGACATATTCTCATAGTCAATCTGATCTTCATGGTTGTGGCTAATATTACTGCTAGCTGGGCTGTGAATATCCAAAAGAGCTAGTTTGTCTGGCAAAGTAACGTTGGTGAAGGAAACAAGAACCTGGAGCAGAAACACAGTCAGAAACCCAAGGACAGGGTGGGGCTGGAAGCTGCAAAGTCTCTGCATTGGGGCAAGGTCTTCATCCCATTGTAGCAGTCATGTCTTTTTTTTTTCCTTTGCAAGCAGTGCCATGAATTAACAGGTTTAATTATTACATTTCTTGGCTGACCCTCAAACTATTTTGAGCCTCAGCCAGTTGGTCTCATTACCCTGCCAGTGTGCCCTTGTGGAAGCTACAGGAGTCTGATTAGAGCTCCATGAATGGGATTTGTATGTGGGGGTGGCATCTGAGACAGCTTTTGAGCATACTGTGGATGCAAAAAGTATTTTTCTTGACATCACAAAACCCACTAAAGGCCTTGTCTGAGGCAAGGATATGGGACTACAGAGCTGAGTATGGATATTTATAAGCAGCCTACAAAGTAGAAAAAACATCACACTTCATTTTGATTGCTGTTCTGTGAAATGGTGTATATCACACATGAATAATTCATAATTTAAAAGCTTAGCTGAAAGTACCTTCAGAATGTGCAGCTGCATGTAGATTATGCCCCTGGTTGTTTAGTGGTTGGTTTGTTGGTTTTTTTTTTGTGTGTGTGTGGGGTTTTTTTGTTGGGTTTGTTGTTTGGGGTTTTTTTTAGCAATATATGATGAAAATTAATGTGGAGTTGTAGTTTGGAAGCAGAAACAAATGTAAAAATATTTTTTCAAGGACTGTATCTTCAGAGAGCATACAAAATTGTAAATGTAATACCACATGCATGACAGAAGAAATAAGAGTAAACATGAAAAATACTTTCTCTATAACTATGCCCTGGAAGCAGAGGCAGCAGATCGTGAGAGTGTTGGAAGCATAAGATAGTGCACTGTTACCATTACTGAGAAAGAGCATGGAAATGCAGGCAGTTCACTCCTTCAGATAAAAATGAAGATGCTTTGGCAGGATATGTTTGAATGCAAAGCATAGGTGAGCAGAATTAATCCATTTCTGTACACCATTCCATGTTTGAAAAGTGGTCTACAGCCCATAAATTTAAGCTGCCTGATGAGGTATTAGAGGTTTTTGCCTCTGTCTTGTGGTTTCTTAAGAAGGTCAAAAACCAACCAAACAAATGTGTTTGTAGAACATCTTTCTGTAACTTTTCTTCTTTCAGTTTTCCTTCATTTTTGCATTTCTCACAGGTAGTTGCTGTTCAGTGTTGCTAATACAAATTTTCTGCACCCTTTGTTACAGTAATGACTCAAGTGTGTTGTCTTGAAATCCACCTGTAGGAAATGCTTTAAGTAAAGGAACATTGTAAAAGACTGGATTCCTTTCAGTTAGTGAGTTCACAGACTCAACTGAGCTGGAAGGGACCCACAAGGAACATCCCCCAGATTGACTCCATGTGCCTGAGAGCGTTGTCCAAATGCTTCTTGAGCTCTGTCAGGTTGGTGCTGTGACCACTGCCCTGGGGAGCCTGTTCCAGGGTCCAGCCACCGTCTGGGTGAAGAACTTTTTTCTAATATCTGACCTAAACCTCCCCTAGCACAACTCAGGCCACTCCCTTGGGTGGCCTCACTGGCCTCCACAGAGAAAAGATTAGGTAGCTCAAGCATGGAGGAGAAATACTCTCTCCTGTTCAGACCTTTGAATTCTAGTTTGACTGTACTGTGGTGTTATCTTATGGGCATTGTGAGCACACAGGAAATTATTAGACCTGTTGTCATTTGTACTGGTCATAATTTGAATTAATCCAGGATGTTGTGTTCAGTTCTTTGTACACTAAAACAAAATGTCCAGGCTGACAGTTTGATACTGGGTCTGGTTGTACATGTGCAAGTCTGGCTTGTTCTGTCCTGACTCCCTTCCCTCTTCCCCTCCCGTTGGAATGTAAAGGCCGTTCAGGTGATTTTGGGGAATTCAGTCTTTAGGACTCCTTATTATATTTTAGTGTGTCAATTACTGACTGAATAGCTCAGTAATTTGGCTTTTTAAGGTCCAGAATTAATTTTGTCTTCTCTCCTCCCAGCTATTTTCTACTGCTGTTAGCAAAATTGCTTTTCTGATTCAGCAAATGGATATGCAAAATCCTGAAATAATTTTCTCTTTGGATGGTGACAAGACAGATGCTGCACAAAATGTGTTGGCCATGACACGTAAGCCCAGAGCTCATAAAAGTCAATGGGAAGAAGCTCATTGACTAGATTGGACCTTAATCCTCTTGCTAGCAGAAAAGGAAACTCAATGGGATAAGAAGTCTTGCATGTCTGATTGCATGAGAAAATATTTGTGCCTGATACATTAGGAGATTTGTCATCTTCTCAGCAGTGTCAACACAACTGTGTGCAGTTCTTCTCAAGACGTTGACATTATTTGGGTTAGATTTCACCTTGTGCCTTTTATTCATTTCTTCTATGAATATTCTATTAACCCATCTCAGAAGCCTCGGATCTTTGTTTTATGCTCCTACCTTGTTTTCTCTCCTTCTTAAGATGGTGTGGTATTGACAGATGTTACAGTGAGAAGACTCTTACTTGCTACAGATTTATCTGTCTGGCAGCTGCTCTCACTCTATTTGATTTTCCAGCAACCCTGCTCTTTTCCTTGGATCTGGTTTGTCTATTGCTCTCCATGTTTCTACCACAAACAGAATCCTGCTTTTATACAATATGGGAATTAAGGTGGTGAACTGGAGAAAAGGCTCTTTGGTTCCTGATGGCAGAGACCACACAAAGCATGGTGATATGTGTGAAAAGTGCACACAGCACAGTGGTGAAATCTGCATTGTCCGGTCCCTCCAGTCTCTGGTAGATGTGTGCCTGTGCCACAGGAGCTTCCCATCTGCCACAGAATGTCCCAGAAGATGGCTGGGTGTAGTGTCAATAGTTTTGTATTATGTAGGACATATTTCATAGCAGCTGCAGTCTCTGGGTTTTGTTGCCTGGCTTTTTTTTCTCTCTGGTAATCTGTTGGGTGCTTTTGTCAGGTAGTCTTGATACCAGTGTGTGGATGGAGGGAGTTGTGGATAGAGTGGGGGGAACAGGTTTGGGTTTTATTTTCCTTCTTTGTGGACCTGCTTCTGCCAGTCATATGTCTACTGCTGTTAGAAGAACTGAAATCCAGACCCTGAATCTTAGAAATTAGGAATATTAACTGAAAATACTAATCAGTTGCAGAGACTGCTGTACGAATTTGAGGGGTTTTTTTGTGGTTTGTTACTGTCCTTCCCCAGGGAGCCTGGTGAGAGGTTTAAGGAGGTGTCAGAGATAGTGGGTATCCAAGCCCAGTGTGCACTGTGAATCAGGCAGCTGAAGAGGAGCCACATTCAGGTTGCTGCCAGATGTTTTTCTCTGCACAGATTTTCAAGCTGTGAAGCCAGGGCCCTGCCAGGACTGATAAGGCTAGGCATAAAGTGTGGAAGATGGCATCATGTTGGCCCAAAGGGTAACAATACAAAAGCCTGTCACGCTTGGGGTTTAAAAAAAATTTGCAGGATTGCTGGGGCTCAGTTTCATTTTTGAAAAGCAGTTTAAGCATTTAGGCAGACAATAAGAAAAATCCTCGGTGTCTGATTTCTATTTCTCTGATATCAGTGAGAATTTAGATCATAGGAGCCTGTGTGTTATTTGTAAGGCTCCCAAGGCCCCCGAGTTGCTTTTCAAGTATCTTACCTGAAGTGGTGTTTATTTTTGAGGACATAGTTTAAACAGGTACTTGTAGATGTGACTGGGTTTTTTAGAGCTGTTGTGTGGGGTGCTCTAAGCAGTGAGATGTGGAGATCTGAGCCCTCCTCTTCCCATTTCTGTGCAGGTGCTTTAGGGCTACCAGCAAGGCATCAATGCCTTTCATCTCATAAGTATCTCTAGCCCTGTGCTTATGGAACTTGATGCTCCAATCATCCTGAGGACTTTAGAGTATCATTGTAATAATAATGAGGGAGATTACACTAATGCACATACAAGCCTGGCTGTGAAAGGTGAGACCAAAGGCCTACTTGGCAGAAATAAAAGACCAAAGCAAGCATCAGACAGTTCTTCCCCTGCTCGCTTTTGGCTCTCAGCAATCCTGGAGGGCAGACCTCCTGAGTCTGCAGTGGTTTCTGTTTATTCCATAGCCCTTAATGATCTTTGTGAACTTGCACAGTCTGCTCGTGAGCCCACAGAGTTTTACTGTGTCCTGTGCCAAGGACTGCCACATGCACAGGAAACACCTCTAGGTTCACTTGGTGCATCCTGTTTTTGTTCTTGAGATGGACACTGAAAAACTCTCCCTCCTTAGCCTCTTGATACCACTGCAAATACTTTTTCCCCAGCTACTTGGAGAGGGAAGATACTCAGCATAGTTGCTCTGTGCAGTCGAGGGAAGTCTACCATTACCTGAAGAGAAACTTCTCTTTCAGTAAAAGACAGTTGCTTGCAAACTTTGAGTGTGGAAAATAGTACTGTAGCATTCCATCTGATTAAATCTGACACTCCCCTGGATAACATCTCTAGATATTATGGAGTTTCTATTGTATTTAAAGAGGTTGATGTACATTAAAGCCCCAAACGTGGCCCCTGGAGACAGGAAGTTTGTTGCTATGTAAGTTACCCATGTTATCATCCCCTGACCATTAGGCTGGGAGATGGGAAGTCCTGCATTTTAATCCTTATTCAGGTTGTTTTTGTAAATGTGGCATGATCTGCTTGCATTAATTTTTCTTATTTAACCCCCCCATTACCAAATTGTTTAGAGAATAGTAAGTTCTTTTATTATGAGAATCAGCCAGCCAGTGTTTTGTAAACAAAGAAGAGCATTCTTTAAGTAATTTTGATGTTGCTGATTCTTTGGTTTTTTAAAAATGTTAATATTTTTGATAATACTGATGTTAAACTGTCTTCATGTGTGTCTGCATTAAGAAATAGTAAATAGTAGAGCACTGTAGTAGATAGTAGAGCACTGCAAAGGCCATATATTACATTTAAGTATTAGAGAGTTTTTTTAAAAGTCATTATTCTGTTGAAAACTTGCAAACATGTGTCTGTAACCTTCAAGCTGTTTTTTCAAGTCACATTTTGGTTAGTAAGATTAAATTGTGGCATCTAATGGATATAAATGCTTCAATGCTGGGCATATTAAATAAAGAGATAAACATCAATATCTGTTGCTTGTGAGCAGTGGTTTATAGCCTCCCACTGTCTAGAAAATATATTAACCCTTAAAATTGGACTTTCTGATCTTTTTCTAGGTATTCCAAAAGCTCAAGCTTTCCGGACAGCAACTTAGACATTATTGGGCATATAAGAAAATTAAAATTTGCTGTGAAGCCACTTTTTTGTACTATACCCACTGGTACTAGGTCACAGCCCTGGTAGAAGAATTTTATTGATGAAAAATAGAGTCCAGAAACAAGAATGATAGGAGTGTCTTTGAAATAATGAAAAAGGGTTGCAGTTAACAGATCTATCTATATATATGTATTTTGAAGCTACCTTGTCCACAAAAAATATTTTCTGTTCCAGTTCAATAACACTATATAGCTGTGCATTTATTTTAATGCCATGGCAAGTCTACATTTATAAAAATGAAATTCTCACCAAGGAGAGGCATCCTCCATTCCAATCTCTGTGGATGGGGTCAAGTGGCTTGACCTTACTTGTTCTTAAAATTTTATCTTCTGTCCTTACTCGAGGACAATACCTAGCTGAAAAATGCCGCACAGAAAACCCAAAAAAACCTCTCCCAAATCACTGCCACCAACATAAAACCCCCCAAAACCCAACCCTCAAACAAGAGTCTGAGAAGTTGTGAGAGAATAGTGGAAGATCAATGTAAAGTAACTGCTTTTTTACATCCAGCTTTTGAGCAAGTTGAAGATCTTTTTCACCCAAGTCCACACAGAATAGCATGGTTTAAAATAGTATGGAACAATCAAAGTCTTTCTATCCCTTAAATGTCTACGTTTTTCATTGAAAGGTGTGACCTAGATTCCTCACTTCCTGCCTACAGCAGAGGTTTTCTCTGTGCCACATAAAATGAGGGTTTAAGAAAAGCTGCCCTGTAACCTGTCCTTGAATGCAGATCCCTTTTGGAGGAATTCTGGAGGTGTCACAGGCTTTCTCATGAGGAATGGCCAGGAGGATTCTATTTTGTACTGTAAAGAAACACAGGGAGCACAACAGGCTCTATTGTTTTTGCTTTCAGGTGGTAAGCAGAAGAAACTCCATGCTGATGAAAGCTCGTGTCTTTACAACCCATCACATGGGTGAAGGTGTGGGTGTTTAGGTCTTTGGAATGGGTCTGAATGTCTCTGCTGACTTTGGGCAGCAGGTTTGCTGCAGGGCCCAGGTGGGTTGGCTCCTGAATAAGGGTCTGCACAAGCCTGAACCTCTGAACTTTGGGGCAGAATGGCAGTTTCAAGGGGGAATATGGGGTAGGTGATTTGGGAAGGCTGTACCTTCCCAGTACCTTGGCAATGGCAAAAAGAAGAGGACAAGGTGGGCTGGGAGTTCAGGACAAACGGAGGCTGCGCCCTCCGAAACCTGGAGAGAGGAAACCCCGCGGGTGTGCCCCGGTGGGCTCTCCCTCTGTTCCAATAAAGGTGCAGGACTCCTCTGTCTCCTTTTTGGACATGAACCTCTGGTGTTTGTGGATTTTCCTAACGCTGACGACTCAGGAGTCTTTGTAGTTGTTGTTCTTGGAGCTCTGAGCTTTTCGTTGTTCCTTTTGCAGGGACTGGGTTTCTAGGTGTTGCTTTTCCAGCAGAAAAACTTAAATAGCTGTAGGTGGGTGCCCTTCCTTCCACCCCCAGGCACACGTAAGCAATTAACTGTAACCTGTAGGTTTAATTGGGGCTTGAGCGAATAGTGGGCATGGTAATTTTTCCATATTGTGCTTAAGAATTGTTAAATGGCTATAGGGACCAGTTAGGACACTTCTCAATAATTGGGATTTTCAGTTACCTCACCTGTCCCATTCACCTTCCAGGTACTCAGAGCACTAACAAAATTCTAGTAGCTGGTGTTCTGTCAACAGTCCCACACAGCAGCTCTGATTTCTGAAATTGTGATCAGTGTGGGATATGTAATATCCATGTGGATTTCTAGGTCAGCTGGTGCTTTGTGTTCAGAGAAATTGAGCAGAGCCTGCTTGGGCACTTTCACAGAGTAATCTTGATGTGGAACAGACTTGGTAGGTTTTACATTCCTGCTGCAGCAGGAAGGAAAATGAAATAATGCATATTACCTTAATTTACTGTATTGTGTCTTCACTTCTAAGTCTCATGTTGCTTTCAGCTATTTGTAAGGCCAAGGGAGACCTGTCTGTAACAGCAGCTATATTCTGTCCTGGTAGAAAGTTCTTAACAAAGTAAAACACTGCATCTAATTCTATTTATCTTGAAATAATGTCAGAGATGGTCTTGGTGAAGTCGGTGATCACTGCAATAAATATTTACTTACAGCTCCAAGATGGCAGTGCATATTTATTTATTTACCCTGCAAAGTCTCCTTTTTGTTGTTTCTTGACAAATTCCCAAAGGCATTTGTTGCATGTAGGATTTGGAAGGAGGTTATTTTCCAGATAACTCTTGGATTTCCACTTGGCAGCTTTAATATGACCTTTGTCCTAACCAGGACTTAAGCTTTTTCCATAATTCTTAACAAATGAATGTTTCATTCTTTGAAGCTCTCTGACTTCCATTCCGTTTCTCTGACCTAGATTTTGGTGGTTGGGATTGATTGCTGGGATGATCTAAGCTGCTGTCTACTAAAGCCTTAAATACTCTCCCTTGTATAATGAGAAAATTATTCCTTAGCTTCTTGTTTAGAATGTAGTCAGGAGAAACAACTTCAGATGCTTTTTAAACTTCAGTTTTCCTTCCTGGGAAAGTGACCCAGCTTGGATTTTGCTTAGAAAAGAAACAAATCGAAGTGTAAACGGGATTTGGTGAGGCAGCAGACCTAGGAGAGACGAGACAGCTCTGTGCCTTGTGCTATGGGACACCCAAGGCCAGGGGAATTGTTCTTCAGGCAGCTGGTGACAATGACACACTGGGTTTTAAAAATCTTGGAGTAGTGGGTGCTGCTCATAATGAGCTGTCTGTCAGTCTCTGAAGTCTTGGAGGAATATTACTGTGGCTTTGGAGACCGTCCAGGAATGCTGTGTGTTGACATTTGTTTTGCCTTTTTCACTTATTTTCTTTACTTCCCACCCCCACCTTTTTTTTTTTTCCCCCCTTAGTTCTTTTTTTCCCCTTGTCTTTTGTCTCAAGCTGTAAGCAAAACCAGGAAGGCATTATAGAGGTATATTAAAATATTGCTGTGGCTCTCAGGTGACTAAATACTTCTGCAAATAAAATCTGAAAGTTTGGAGGACCTAATTTACAGTTTGGTAAATGGATTGGAAAAAAGCAAGATGATAAACTTGCTAATAAAAAATGAAGCTTCACTGTTTTTGACAGAAATAATTTACATATGCTATTATCTGCCTCTCAGTGTTCACACAGGGAACACTAAATGTAAATATTATCAAGGTCTGGAAGAGAACATGTAATAATGAAGGATGGATATGTGTATGAGAGAAAGGGAGGTAAATATTTGGGCTGACCCAGCCCACTTCTGGCTTTCTTACAACACTGAGGATATGGGCAGAGAGGAAAGACTGTTGATGGGTTAACAACTGTACACATGCTCCGTTAGGATTCAGTCCTTTGTGGGATGAGAGGAATGTCTTAGTGTCTTGGCTTACAGCCAGCAGTTATCTGAAGATTTAATGAAAGTCCATGTTATTGAAGTAGGAATATGGAAAGGCAGTGAGTGGGTCTGGCATATAGAGGCATTTGTAGAAATAGATAACATCTTTGGTTATAAATAGCTCTTGACACACCTTGGTGTTCATGCGTTGTATTTTCTCTCTGGGAATCCCTCTGGTGACAGACACACCCATATCACAACATACTCTGGGGAAGTTGTGCATTATTGTTCATTAGATCCAGCCTGTGTGCACTGGTGGCTGTAGCTGATCATTATTCCACATATTCATTCTCATGTACAAGAGCTCATACTGAGTTGCAGTTGTCTTTCTTTTGATTTTCATGGTTAGCCTCCTTTATGAAAGAGTGTCTGCAGTAATTTCGTTTTGAGGTCTGGTTTCATTGCCTTTTTACAAAAAT
Source organism: Hypocryptadius cinnamomeus (assembly GCA_013400635.1). Lineage (NCBI taxonomy): Eukaryota > Metazoa > Chordata > Aves > Passeriformes > Zosteropidae > Hypocryptadius > Hypocryptadius cinnamomeus. Next base: position 51,209 of record VYZP01071202.1, read on the forward strand.
GAATGTCAAGGATGACAGAACTTGCATTTTCTGTTAGCCTTTCTTAACCCTTTGCCACTGCTCTGCAGTATGACATCCCATTTAATTCTGTTGTGTATAATTAATGCAGAGTTAGAAATAATGATGCTTCATGTTTGTTTTTATGAACAGTTTTGTCTTTTTGAAAGGTTTGTCCTGTAGAAGCCCCTTGAAGTATAAGGCAGAAATAAATGTGGTTGTCATTCAGTAGGACAATGCAGCATCCTAGCTTGTGTCTTAAGATTTTCTTTAACATACAAGAAATGATTGTCACTTCTCTTTCACTTCTAATGGATGGTAACATTTCTAATAACTGGAGATTCTCGTCACATCAAGGGTTTTTTTAGTAATTTTGTCAAAATAAATGCAGATCTAATTACATGCAGATTCACTTTTTGATACCTGTGAAGAGACAAAAAGCATTTATTTTTAGGAATAATAATTTAATAAGGATGTTGGAAGCATACTAACCTGACTTCAGGTCCCCTTATTAAGTGTCTGCAAAGGAAAAGAGTTTGCCAGCAGGATGAAGTCTCTTCAATTAAACCTGAAGTCTTGCGGTGCAATTTAGAGCCTGCTGTTAGTGGTATTTAATGTAATGGTGTGGCCGTAAGTATACTTTTGAATGACATCTGTTGCTAAAGATTCTGTAATTTTAGACTTAAATGTTTGCTGGGTCCTAATGCAGCTGCATTTTCGATTGTTTCTCCATTCATATGGTAATCAGGCTGCTCAAGAGTTGCTAATTATTACCACTGTTGTTTAAAGAATGCAGTGAGCAAAAGCATGTCTGTGACCAGATGCTTTTAGAGATGTAAGCATTAAGATGATAAAGCTCACATAATTCACAGCCCATCATGTGCAGGGAAATGATTAGAAAGCAGCTAAGCCTGTCTTGTCAACCTTCGAGCTAAAAGGAGAAAAAGTCTGTATTTGTAAGCAACATGATAACATTTTAACCGAGAGATGAATGTCAGCATTTCCATAAATCTCCAATTTAGAAAATTAAAATACTTTGGGGGACCATAAAGGGCTGAAGCCGACGTCTCGTTTCAGTTCTGTGCTGCTGCAGAAGACAGGCTGTCAAGGACGTTCAGTTTAATTGCTAAGAGAAGTCAAGCACAGAATTAAAAGAATGAGTAACTCTAGTGATGAGGATTTCATGTCCTATGTGGATTCAACTTGTAAACTCCTTTCCTCTCCCTGTCTTCTTTTATCTTTCTACCTTCACTTCAGGTTCTTCCATCTGCCTCCTTCCCAATTTGTTTTCACCACTCTTCCTCAGTAGCTCTGGGCGTGCTCTACTTTTGCTGCTGATAGCGGCTCTAACAGGCAATATGTGCATTTCCCTGGAAAATCTTCCCTGGCTTTGCTCTGGCTGCTCGCGTTTGGGGCTTTTCATGAGCACCTGGAGTTTGCAATCTGTGGCAATAGTCAGTATGTTACCTTCGGGCAAGTGTCTGAGATGCCTTTCAGTCTTCATCTTCCTCTGTCACAAAAGATGCTTTGCTACCGACATTCCAGTGTAAATAG
>VYZP01071208.1:0-47651 GCA_013400635.1 Hypocryptadius cinnamomeus
CTGGAAAACATGATTGTGAGTGATCGTCCAGCTCCTTGGGGATGTGGAGGGTAGCAGGACTGGGAGGGGACCCTTGGCTGCCCCCAGCTCTGGGGCAGGATTTGGAGCTTGGTGTGAGCAGCTATACCAGGAAATGCCAGGCTGGGAATGCCAGGCTGTGACCAGGAATCCCTCAGAGTCCAAACCACAGTGACAGGGGTGGACAGGGCTGAGGTGTTCCAGCCATTCCCCTGTTCCCACTGGAGCTGTCTCTCAGATCCCAGACCTGCTGATGGGAAAGCACATCCCTTCCCAAGGGTTGTCCTTCACTGGGGAGGGCACTGCTGGAGCCAGCAAGGCCGCAGTTGGTGCTTGGAGGGGATTTTGCCCCAGGCTCTGTGAGCTGGTGGGAGCCCTCCCCTGTGTCCCCAGAACGATCTGCACCGAGCCATCCAAAGGACGCAGTCAGCGATGTTCAACCAGGTGCTCATCCTCATCTGCACCCTCCTGTGTCTCGTTTTCACGGGGTGAGTGCTCTTCTCCATTTCTCTAAACCCCCTTCCTGATCCTGGGAATCCAGCTGTGCCCACCCCAGGAATCCAGCTGTGCCCATCTGGGGCAGCTGGCAGAGCTGGCTCTAGCAGGGCTCACACCTTCCCCTGCTTTGCTCCATCCCACACTGAGCACTGTGAGGGTTTTCTCAGTCAAACTCCTGATCCTGCCTTATTCAAGGGTTTTAGCAGGAAGTTTTTAGTGAGGGTGAGGGTGCTGTCAGAGGCAGCTGGGGGATGTGGACACGAGGGCAGGGACAGCAGCTTCCCCCAGGGACAGGTGAGGGATGGCTCATTCACCAGGGATGGTTTATTCACCAGAACCCATCTCACTCCCAGGCTCCAGTCGAGCTCTTCCTCCCGCACACGTCACAGCTCCTGAGGTCATTTGTGTAATTGGCCACTGGGGCTCCTGCTAATTAACTGGGCCCTTTCCCTGCCATTGCCAGCATCAAGGGTGTTCCTTTGGGCAGGGGAGCAGAGCTCATCACTGGCTATTTAGCTCTGAATTAGGCTTTGAATTCTGCTCTGGCTCCCTTGGTCTGGGTTTGAGGCATATTAAACCATTAAGTTGCTGAATGGGGAGGAAATGAGGCTTTTAGGCTCATGAGTTTTTGGCAATAAAGATGATGCTCTGATGTGGATGACTAATGCTATTTCAGAGCTCAGTGGTGCTCCTAGCCCTGCTGCTGGATGAGTTTGGGGAAGGGAGGGTACAACTTGGGCCCAGGAAGCTTTGGGTGATGCTGGTGTCCAGCAGGATGGCTTTGAGCTGCAGGTGTGTGGGGTTCTGCTGCAGGCCCAGCCCCTGCTGTGACGGGGCTTTTCCCTTCCAGGACCTGCGGCATCCAGCACTTAGAAAGAGCAGGTGAGAAGCTCTCCCTCTTCAAGTCCTTCTATTTCTGCATCGTCACCTTTTCCACCGTGGGCTACGGAGATGTGACACCAAAGATTTGGCCTTCCCAGCTCCTCGTGGTGATCATGATCTGCGTGGCCCTGGTGGTGCTGCCGCTCCAGGTGAGACCTGCACAGCTGAGGGTGGGGAGGGGCTCCCAGCCCAGCCCAGGGCAGCCCTGCCGGTGGGGACATCAGCTCCATGCCCTCTGCAGTTCGAGGAGCTCGTCTACCTGTGGATGGAGCGGCAGAAGTCGGGCGGGAATTACAGCCGGCACCGCGCGCAGACGGAGAAGCACGTGGTGCTATGCGTCAGCTCCCTCAAGATCGACCTCCTCATGGACTTCCTCAACGAGTTCTACGCCCACCCCCGCCTGCAGGTGAGTCCCAGGCCGTGCTCACACGCTGCTGGGTCGTTTGCCAGCCTCGCTGGCCCGTGGGACCCCCACCCACCTGGGCTCTCTCCTGCAGGATTACTACGTGGTGATCCTGTGCCCAACAGAGATGGACATCCAGGTGCGGCGCGTGCTGCAGATCCCCCTGTGGTCCCAGAGGGTGATCTACCTCCAGGGCTCTGCGCTCAAGGACCAGGACCTCATGAGAGCCAAGTGAGCAGGGGACACCCTGCACGTCCCAGCGAGGAGTGTCACCCCTGCTGTGTCCCCCTGTGCCTTTGCTGGGTCTGGGGGGCTGGCAGGGGCCTGGCTGGGGTGGGCAGTGCCCAGCCTTGTGGGCTCTGCAGTTCACGGGGTGGCTGCTCTCTCCTGGCAGGATGGACAATGGAGAAGCCTGCTTCATTCTCAGCAGCCGAAACGAGGTGGACAGAACAGCGGCGGTGAGTCCAGTCAGGGGTGGGGACGGGGCATTTTTCAGGCAGAAGGGACTGGGGTGGTGTTGATGTCCCCTGTGCCCAGCAAAGGAGGGTGCTGGGAAGGGGCTGAGTGCCATGGAGAACCTTGGGGATGGCACAGAGACATGCAGCAGCACACTGCTGGCTGAGCCCCTGTGGGCTTACCTTCCTTCTGCTGGTTTCTCATCAGTGCTGGGTTTCAGGGAGCACCAGGGGCAGGAGGAGCTCTTGCTGTACATCTCCAGGGTGACTGGGTGCTTTGCAGTTCATCCCAGGGGTAGAAGCTTTGGGAAGAAGAAACCATCAGCCAAGCAGCTCTTGTTGCTCTTGTCCCTGTCCAGGACCACCAGACCATCCTGAGGGCCTGGGCTGTCAAAGACTTTGCTCCAAACTGTCCTCTCTACGTTCAGATCTTAAAGCCAGAAAATAAATTTCATGTCAAGTTTGCTGGTGAGTTGGAGCAGCTGCACAGCAGCTCTTGGTCAGCTGAGAGCCCTCCTAGACTGGCAGGAGGAGGAAACACCCAGTGCCAAACACCACCCCAAAATGACCCCATTCCCAGGCACTGCCAGCCAGGGAACCCATTTGTCCCCCTCCCCTCCCTGATGGTCCCCTCTGCCTTTCAGATCACGTTGTGTGTGAGGAGGAGTGCAAATATGCCATGCTGGCACTGAACTGCGTCTGCCCTGCCACCTCCACCCTCATCACGCTGCTGGTGCACACCTCCCGTGGCCAGTGAGTGCTGTCCCTTGCTGTCCCTTGCTGTCCCTGCCCTCCCCTACCCCTGCCTGAGCCTGGAGGGATGGCAGAACTGAGGTCTCTGAGCTCAGGGGAGCACAGTGGGGTCTGGGATGGCTCTGGGGAGCACAGTGGGGTCTGGGGCCCCCATCCAGGTCAAGAGCAAAAGCCCATTTTGTAAGGGGACCACACCAGTGCAGTTGGGCTGGGCAATGCCAACTTTCCAGAGACTGGAGATAAAAACATCTTTGTATTGGCACGGTGCTGCTGGCAGAGAGGTGAATTCACTGCACAAGCAGCCCCGGACCCTGCAGGGTTTTTTGGTGGGTTTATATCCAGCACAGCTGGAAGGAGCTCTGCCAGCACAGGAGACCAGTGGTGTGTGCCCTGCACTCCTTGGCCAGTCAGAAATGTCTGAATTTTGGGTAAAGTGCCATCAAAACAGTTATGAAACATCCTTGCCAGATGCCTCTCACCCCATGCTCAGAGCTGTTTGCCAACACGGGCTCTGCACCCTCCCCCTGCACTCTGCAGGAGCCTCGTTAAATAAAAAGGCACTTAAACCCCAAAATGAGCACGAGCTCGTCCTCGGTGAGCACCAACAGCCCGTGGCCATGTGTCACTGCCACCTCCCTGCTGCCGGGCTCAGGGGCAGCTCCAGAGATTATTGGTGCTCTGCCCTGGGATCTGGCTGGGGTTCTGGGATCAGTGGGTCCCATCCCAGGTCCAGGGGGTCCCATCCCAGCTCCAGGGTTCCATCCCAGCTCCAGGGGGCTATCACAGCTCCAGGGTCCCATCCCAGCTCCAGGGGACCCATCTCAGCTCCAGGGGCCCATCCCAGCTCCAGGGGCCCATCCCAGCTCCAGGGTTCCATCCCAGCTCCAGGGGGCTATCACAGCTCCAAGGTCCCATCCCAGCTCCAGGGGTCCCATCCCAGCTCCAGGGGGCTATCACAGCTCCAGGGTTCCCATCCCAGCCCTGGGGTTCCCATCCCAGCTCCAGGGTTCCCATCCCAGCTCCAGGGTTCCCATCCCACCCCTGAAGGTCCCATCCCAGCTCCAGGGTTCCCATCCAGCCCTGGGGTTCCCATCCCAGCTCCAGGGTTCCCATCCCAGCTCCAGGGTTTCCATTCCAGCTCCAGGGTTCCATCCCAGCCCTGAAGGTCCCATCCCAGCTCCAGGGGGTCCCATCCCAGCCCTGGGGGTTCCATCCCAGATCCAGGGTTCCATCCCACCCCTGAAGGTCCCATCCCAGCCCCGGTGGGTCCCTGCTGACGCTGCTGCTGCGGTTGCAGGGAGGGTCAGGAGTCGCCGGAGCAGTGGCAGCGGATGTACGGGCGCTGCTCGGGCAATGAGGTCTATCACATCCGCATGGGGGACAGCAAGTTCTTCATGGAGTACGAGGGGAAGAGCTTCACCTACGCCGCCTTCCACGCACACAAGAAGTGAGGGCAGGGGGCGATGGGCAGGGGGATCTGCTGCTCTGCATGCCTGGGGTCAGGGCTGGGGCTGCTGAAGGGTTCTTTGTGTGGGACAGCGTCCAGGAGGGGATTTTCTCTGGCTGGGAATGCCCATCCCCTGCTCCCAGAGGGGATTTTCTCCAGCTGGGAATGCCCACCCCCTGCTCCTGGAGGGGATTTTCTCCATCTGGGAATGCCCATCCCCTGCTCCCAGAGGGGATTTTCTCCGGCTGGGAATGCCCATCCTCTGCTCCCAGAGCAGCTTTTCTCCAGCTGGGAGTGCCCATCCCCTGCTCCTGGTGCAGGTACGGCGTCTGCCTGATCGGCATCCGGAGGGAGGAGAACAAAAGCATCCTGCTGAACCCCGGGCCACGGCACATCATGGCAGCATCGGACACCTGCTTCTACATCAACATCACCAAGGAGGAGAACTCTGCCTTCATCTTCAAGCAGGAGGAGAAGCAGAAGAAGAAGGGCTTTGCGGGCAGGGGCAGCTATGATGGCCCCTCCCGGCTGCCCGTGCACAGCATCATCGCCAGCATGGGTGAGTCGGGGGGCTCGGGGGGCAGCAGGAGCCGGCACACCCCACTCCATCACCTCCCCCATGCTTGGGTTCGTTTACTCCCCCACATTTGGGTTTATTTTGTGTTTTCTACTCTCCTTGCCACGCTCCCCCCCGGCCAAAAACCCCCTTCCGTGCTCACTCCCAGCCATCTCACCAGTAAAATACATGTTTCCTTGCACCCTGGCTGCTCTCAGCAAGATCAAATATCATTATTAAACCTCGTGATGTCCATTACCATTAAGGGTATTTGCATAAATGCCCCAAACCTGGATTTAGCCCCCAATTATTTCCAAGGCTGGAAGAAGCAATGCCGTGGGGCACATCCTAAATCACGTTTATGATTCCCAAGCTGAGGAAGAGCGCAGCTCTCTCTGCAGCCAGCGGTGCATTTGTGCAAGTGAAAAATACCATGAGTCATTACTTCCCTCTTGTATCTGGGGAGAACAAGTTTTGGAGGAGCTGAGCCACACAAGCACATTATATTTCAAGCAAATAATTTAAGTGTTTGTACTCCTGAGCAGCAATTTGCATAGATTATCCCCCAGCAGGCCTCAGAGCGCTTTGCTGAGCGGTGTTTGTCACAGCTCTCATCTCACAGCTCCTACACAGAGGGACCTTGGGCAGAGGTGATGAGAGGGACAGACATGACGTGAGTGCCAGCAGGGCAGTGGTGTTTGGCAAGGCCAGTGCCTGGCCTCTGCTTCTTGGGACACTCCATCAATGTCTTTGGTTTTTGGAAGGTGCTGGAGGACAGGATGAGGAAGTCTGTCTTGTTCCCTGCTGGATATTAGGAAAAATTCCTTCACAGAAAAGGCTGTGAAGCCCTGGCACAGGGCAGTGCTGGAGTCGCCATCTCTGGAGGGATTTGAATGATGGGTGGATGTGGCATTTGGGAACATGATTTAGTGACAGGTTGAAAGTGCTGGGGGAATGGTTGGATTCAATCTTACAGGACTTTTCTATCCTTGAGGATTCTGAGATTCTAAGACCTGGAGCTGCTCAGGAGGGATGTGGGAGGTTGGTGAGGGCATTGCTGCCTGCCTGCCTCTCCCTGGGTCAACGGGACATCCATAGGGAGGGCAGTGCCAGGGCAGATGTGGTTGCTGACCTGGCTGGTGTCTTCAGAGCCTGTGAGGAGCTGTGGGCAGGGGTTAGGCTGCAGGGTTGTCTCTCAGGGACACATCAGCAAGACAAAAACTCCTGCAGAGCCCGGTTTGGCAGTTTAGGGAGTGGTTCAGCTGGCAGTGGAGCTGTGAGGGGAATGGAGAGAGGCACAGCCCCAGGGGCAGCTGAGCCCTGGCGAGATGCTGCACACAGAGGGAGGCCACCAGTGGGGGCTTTACCTGCGCTCCCTGTGCCCACAAACAGTTGAGCATCATCTGGGCTGTCTCATCCCTGTGCAGAGCTTGGGGACAGGAGGCTTTTGTGACATTTTCCCCCCTTAGAGCGTGTTTGCTGTGCTCCCTCCCCCTGTGTCCAGGTACAGTGGCCATGGACCTGCAGAACACCGAGTGCCGCCCTGCCAACAGCAGCAAGCTGGCACTGCCGGCCGAGAACGGCTCGGGCACACGCCGGCCCAGCATCGCCCCCGTCCTGGAGCTGGCTGACACCTCGTCCCTGCTGCCCTGTGACCTCCTCAGTGACCAGTCCGAGGACGAGATGACGCAGTCGGACGAGGAGGGGTCGGCGGTGGTGGAGTGAGTCGCTCTCTCTGCTTTGTCTGGTTCACCCCAGCCAGGCCCAGTGTGATTCGGGTGCCTCTGGCTCGTTGTGGCCGCACCCAGTTTGTTCCAGTTTCAGAGGCACTGGGACCATGGCACATGACATGTGCTCAGGGGTGCCTGGGGGTGCTCAGGCTCAGCCCCTCCTGGTTTTTCCATGAGTGCTCTGTCCCTACATCTTTACAACCTCATGGCCCTTTGCATAGCAAAAAATACTCCTAAATATGTATATTCAGGGAATTCCCAGCTGCTGCAGGAGAGTTTGGCAGGGCATTTGCCAGTGTTGCTGTTTAATGTTTTCCCCAGCATCTGAGTGCTGGATAAATGGAAAGCTCTCCCTGTGTCCTCACACAGATTTCTCTCTGCTGCAGGTACGTGAAGGGCTACCCCCCAAACTCACCCTACATCGGGAGCTCCCCAACCCTGTGCCACCTTCTGCCTGAGAAAGCCCCGTTCTGCTGCCTGAGGCTGGACAAGGTGTGGAGGGGCTGTGGGGACTGCCTGGGACTGAACCCCCCCAGGACGTGTCCACTGAGTGCCTGCACTGTCCCACCACGCACAGGGCTGCAAACACAACAGTTTTGAGGACGCCAAAGCCTACGGCTTCAAGAACAAACTGATCATCGTTTCTGCAGAGACAGCTGGCAACGGCCTCTACAACTTCATCGTCCCGCTGCGGGCGTACTACCGCTCCCGCAAGGAGCTCAACCCCATCGTGCTGCTGCTGGACAACAAGCAAGTACTTCTCCAGGGGCGTTCTCCCTCCCACAGAGCCCTCCCTGCGTTTCCATGGGCATCTCGTGCTGTGGGGTGGGAGTGTGAGGGAGGAGAGGTGCCACCGTTGGGTACCTGGGCTGGCTGGCCCCGGGGTTTTGTGTCTGTCTTTGCTGCCTGGACGTGCTGAACCCCCTCGCTCTCTGTGGCTCTCCCCCCAGGCCTGAGCACCACTTTCTGGAGGCCATCTGCTGTTTCCCCATGGTTTACTACATGGAGGGCACCATTGACAAGTAGGTGTTTCCACGGGTGGCTGTCGTGCCTGAATTCTCGCATTTACCCCAGCCCAGATTTTCAGTCACCCTGTGAGAAGCCCCAGGGTTGGTAGCATAGAGCTGAGCCCACCTTGGGCTTCTCGAGTTGTCAACCCCTCCCTGGGAGATGGGAGCAGGTGAAGAGCAGGTCGGGAGCAGCCTGGGCTCGCCGTGGAACCCCTGTGCTGCTTCCCTGTGTTGTTTCCAAGGGCTGACCCTGCGCTCTTCTCTTTGGGAACTGCCCAGCCTGGACAGTTTGCTGCAGTGTGGCATCATCTACGCCGACAACTTGGTGGTGGTGGACAAGGAGAGCACCATGAGCGCCGAGGAGGACTACATGGCAGATGCCAAGACGATTGTCAATGTCCAGACCATGTTCAGGTGAGGGTGACCGCTGCTGGGGACAAGACCAGGACGGGTGCCAGTGCCTGGGGTGGTGGCTACGGACAGTGGGACACGTCTGGCACTGGGTTTGCTGCAGGAAGGAGCATGTCACCAGCTATTTCTGACCTCAGACAGCACAGGGATGACTGTGGTGTTCCTCAGGCTTTAAATCCTCTGAGACAGCTGCAGGACAACAGATCTCGTTCCATTGCAGGCTCTTCCCCAGCCTCAGCATTATCACAGAGCTGACCCACCCCTCCAACATGAGGTTCATGCAGTTCAGAGCAAAGGACAGTTACTCTCTGGCCCTTTCCAAGCTAGAAAAGGTAAGAGGAGGTTGTTCCCTGCACGGGGGGCCTGGGAAGTCAACACTGACAGTGACTGACTGCATTTGAGCTCCTCGAACTCCTGTGCTTTTCCCATGTCCAGGAAACCCAATCATGTCTCACACATTTCCATGGAGAAAAAATATCCTCTTTTTCTGCCACGCAAAGATGCTGGCCTGGTTTCCTCCTGCCACACCCACCAGAAACATTTCACCTGTGCCCTCCCATTGCCATGGGAGGCCAAGTTTCTGTGCAGCCTGGGCTCAAACTTCCCCTTCTTCTTCCAGAGAGAGCGAGAGAATGGCTCCAACCTGGCCTTCATGTTCCGGCTGCCTTTTGCAGCCGGGAGGGTCTTCAGCATCAGCATGTTGGACACGCTGCTCTACCAGGTGAGACACAGCCCTGCAGATGAGGCCTCCCCTTGGCATCCCCCAGGGAGCAGCTGAGCAAACCTTTCCCCTGGTTTCCTGCCCAAATGTCTCCGCAGTCGTTCGTGAAGGATTACATGATCACCATCACTCGGCTGCTGCTGGGCCTCGACACCACGCCGGGCTCCGGGTACCTCTGTGCGGTACGTGCCGAATCCCCTGGGGGTGAAACCATCAGGCCAAGTTGGCCTGGATCTGGTGGCATTTGTCACCCTGTGCACAGGGGTGGGGTTCCCCTCTTGGCAGAACTGAGGGGGAGCAGCATTGCCAGGTCATTGTTCCCCTCCATTTTGGGGAACCTCAGTGCTGCCAAAAGCTCAAGAGCTGCCAAGGATCAAACTCCCTGTTTTGAAGGCTGAGGTCAGAAGTTGCCCCTGATTTTCTTGTGGAGTCCAGCTCACTTTTGGGATGGTCACGGATGAGCTGGGGTGAAGCTCAGGAACAGCCTGAGGTGCAGTGGGGGTCCATGTTGGTCCTGTGTTCCTCAGATGAAGATCACTGAGGATGACCTGTGGATCCGGACGTACGGCCGCCTCTTCCAGAAGCTCTGCTCCTCCAGCGCTGAGATTCCCATCGGGATCTACAGGACGGAGTCACACATGTTCGCCACCTCCGAGGTGGGCACGGTGCTGCACGTGCTGGGAAGGGGCTGCTGGTGGTGCCAGCCACGCTGGGATCCAGAAGGGTGCTGGTCCCTGGCACCCCTAAGACCTGGTTGCAGCAGCAGTGGGGAGGGGAGAGCAGGGGAAGGGGAATTTTTGTGTTTATTTCATTAGAGTGGCCGCGCTGGGTCGTGGTGTCCTGGCTCCCCAGCTGGGTCAGGGTCAGTGCCCCTCTCTCCGGGCAGTGCTGGATGGTCTTGGCACGGCTCTGCCACACCACTGGGCATCTTGGGGAGCAGGGTGGGCACAGCAGGGCTGCCCCTTTGCTGGACTGACTCTTGGTTTTCCTTTCCTCCTCCCCTGCTGCAGCCCCACGACATCCGAGCGCAGGTGAGTGCCGCTCACGTCCGGCCGTGCCTCCCTATCCCCCCTGTCCCCCACCCTGGGCTGGCTCTGACCACCGAGGGCCACCCCGTGCTTTGTGCCAGCTCTCAGCCCCAGTGCCAGCACAGTGCTGCCTGTCCCCATGGAAGAGAGATATCGGCTGAGCCTCATTGCCCTGGGAAAAGTCCTCAGTGCCCTGATGTAATTAACTGGGATCAGGAGCAAGGGAGGGAGCCAGGATCCCTTTAAATACCTTCAGTTTTCAACTTTGTAAAGGAAGAAGTGACAGGGAGCTGAAAGTTGACATTTAATTAAATGCGACCCAGCTCCTTGAGAGGCTTTAAAAGGCTTTATTAATAAATTCCTGCTCACCAGTGGGGATTGCTGGGTCAGACATGTGGCAGCACAGATGCTGTAAGAGAGAAGAGAGGGAGATGAGGGCATGGCTGTTCCTGGGGCAGATATCCCAGAGGTGATCCTGTGTAAGGTGCAGGTGCCCACGAGACTCCCCTCAGCACTGCTTATCCAAGGGAAGCTGTGGCTGGCTCATCCCTGGAAGTTCAAGGCCAGGTTGGACAGGACTTGGAGCAATCTGGTGTGGTGGACCACGGGCAAGGAGTGGAACGAGATGAGCTTTATGCTCCTTCCAATCCAAACCACTCCGGGATTCTGTGAAATCTGCCAGCCCAGTGGTTCTCGCAGTGCAGAGACAAAGTGCTGGGAGAGCCCGTTTGGGTCAGAGGAAGGACCCCCACCCCGTGGGAGAGATCCCACCCTGCCAGGCACAGCCCAAACCCTTCCTGGCCACCCCCATCCCGCGTGACCTGCTGGGCTTCTAGTCACAGATCTCAATCAATGTTGAGGACTGCGAGGACACCAAGGACGTCAAGGAGCACTGGGGCATCAAGACGAGCCACCACCGGAACTCGTGCTCCAGCGACCAGTCGGAGCACCCGCTGCTGCGGCGCAAGAGCATGCAGTGGGCACGGCGGCTCAGCAGGAAGGGCAACAAGCACTCCAGCAAGACGGCCGAGTGGATCAGCCAGCAGCGCCTCAGCCTGTACCGGCGCTCCGAGCGGCAGGAGCTGTCCGAGCTCGTCAAAAACCGTATGAAGCACCTGGGCTTGCCCACCACCGGGTACGGTAAGTGCCGTTCGGCCGAGCCGCTCTGCGGTGCCGCCTCCCGCCCGCGGGCTCCTCAGGTAACCCCCGGCCGAGCCTAACCCCGCGCCAAGCCCGACCCTGAGCCAGCCTAACCCCACGCCAGCCTAACCCCATGCCCGGCTTAGCGCCGCGCCGAGCCTGTCCCAGCGGGCGCTCCGGGCGTGCTCTGAGCGGCGCCTCATTCCCCGGCTTGCTTGTGCTTGTGCAGACCAGCGGCTCCAGGCTGGGGTCCCGCCACGCAGACCCCCCTCCCCTGCCACCCCCGGCCAGCTGCAGGCAGCCCCCCCATCTCTGGGCTCTGGGATGGCTCCAGGCAGGAGTTGGCAGTGGCAGAGTGGCCCCTGTGCCTGCAGCAGGACCCCACACAGCCTCGGGGCACGAGGCCCTGTTTGTGTCCCACTTTCCAGCCATGCAGAGATGGTGGTTCAGGACAGCCCGACCCCAGGTCAGCACAACCCTTGTGCCCAAGAGCCCCTGTAGTTTGGCAGGGAGATGCCAAACCCCGTCAGCTGGCGCAGCCCCCTTTTTTTGTGGACTTTAATCTGTCATAAACTCTTCGTGGAAAACCTTTCGGTAGCTGCAGGGCTGAGTTGCTTCATTGCGTGTGACACCGGCGTGTGGCTGTGACAGCCACAGCGCCCAGGGTCCTTCTGTGCAGCCGCATCTCTCGTCAAGCTTGACCTGCCCGTCGATGCTGGCATCTGTGTCACCCTGGACAGCTCCCACCCCTTGGTTATGACTAAGTCTGTAGCCCACAGCTCCCTTTGTTTTGTTGGTTTGGTTTTTTTTTAATTTTCTTTCTTTCTTTGAAGCCATCCTGTGCTGCTGCTTGTTTGCTCCATCCTCCAGGAGTGTCTGTCCACCCCGTGCTGGCCCCTGCCCACACTCAGGCTGGCAGTGAGCCTCAGCTGGGATGGGAGCTGATTTTGGGGGTGGGATTCCTCCTTTCCCATCTTGGCTTTAGGCACAGGAGAGAGGAGAAGAAAATGTCCAGAAGTGCAGTGCAGGAGGGGTTTGGAGTGGTTTGGAGTGGGGGCCCAGGGGGTGGTTGTGGGCACTGCCAGTGTCCCCAGGGAGAGAGGCAGAAGAGCTGGAGTGTGGTGGGATGGAGCGAGGACAGAGACTGCCAGGCAAGGGCTTGCAGTGGTGTACCCCACTTTCCTTTTTCCCTTCATTCCCAGTCCCAGAAGTTTCTGTTGCAGTTCCAGGGGGGCTGTCTGGCCTCGGTGAGGCTTGGGGCACAGCTTGGGGTCAGGCCAGGGCTGGCATCCTTGTCCTAGCCCATCTGGCAAATTTTGGTTGAAGCAAAGAGTGCGGGGTACAGGACAGGGACACTGGGCACAGTGTGGGGACCAGCAGCTCCTTGGGCATCCAGCAGTGCAGGGTCTGTGTGTTGTCACCTTGTGTCACCGTCAGTGTCTGGACACCCATGGAAAAACGTTGCTCTGCCTTCTGCCCCTTTCCTTTTTCTTTTGCTCACGTTATCGCTGCAGCGCAGGAGCTCGTCTCTGATATTTGCCAAACCATGGCTTGCTGACCTCTCTCTCTCTCTCTGTTTATGTCTGTGCCTTTCCCTGTATGTTCTGTAGAGGATGTAGCAAATTTAACAGCCAGTGATGTGATGAATCGGGTAAACCTGGGATATTTGCAAGGTAATTCCCTTTCCCTGGGAGTCCCGCGTGACTCATGGCGTGCAGCGTACAACAAGATCATGCCAGCTAAGCCCAAACCTCACCCTTGCCAGTTTTCACCTTAGACCCCCGAGCTTTCAGCACTAATTTGTTGGGTGGTGTTGGAAAACCAATCAGTGTCCTGTGGTGGTGGTGCAAACGCAGGGCTCTGCCTGATCAGGGAGATGGAAACCTCAGGGACCCTTTTTCAGCTGAATTCCTACAGGGAAATCACAGCCCCTGGCTTTTATCAACAAAACCCTTCCTCCATGGCTCTGTGAGGGGGTTTTGGGCTGTACAGCCACTGGCAACTTGAGGAGGGGACAAGGAGGGGGACAAGTGCCCCAGAGCTGCCTATGCATGTTGTGATGAGATGCTGGAACTCCTGCTGGGTCAGCCACAGTCCAGGGCAAGGCAGCGCTTTAAAAATCCCTTTGCACCCCTTGGTTTGCCTTCCTGGACCCCTCTCCAGCATTAGAAGTCCCCATTTTGTGACTGGGGGTGCTGGGCTCAGTCTGAGGCAGCCACAGCAGCCACAGGGGCCACTGGTGCTGCAGCCACCCCAGGCACCTTGTGGGGCTCTGTGGGACCTACCAGGTTTCCCATCTTTTTTTCACCTTTACACCAGGGTGGAACATGCCCTGGAAAGGCTCCTTTTTACTGCAGCAGCCCCAAGATTAGCAACAGCCCATCCCAGCTTCATTTTTGGCTTCACTAGCCCAGGCTTAAGGTGAAACGTTGGCATTTTCCTTACAAAGTGTGTCCTTCATCAGCCAGGCAGCCCCAGCTGGGGCTCATGGAAGCCCCAGGCCAGCAGAGTATATTGCCCGGGGCAGTGAGTGCAGCAATATACTCGGTGCATAGCTCAGCAGCGCCTGGCTTGGCTGCATGGGGTCAGGAAACTTCCATGGGGCAGGGAAACCTGCCCAGAGCCAGAGCCTGTCCCCACCTCCCTGTCACGTCAAACCCCGTGTGTCCCGTCGGGTCCCAGGGTCTGTGTGCCACCCTTGTCCCAGCATTGCCACCCCCATCCCGGTCTCCCTGTAAGGCTGAGCACTGGGATGGCCAAAACCCCCCGGTGGCTCCAGGACAGGGCACCCTGGCACAGGCTGGGGGTCCCAGGCAGCATCTCCCCGAGGGTGATCCCAGGTCCCCCTGGCTGCAGCACCTCCTGCGGTCTCAGAGGTGACAGGGATGTGTCTGAGCAGCCACACAAAGGTCTGGTGTCCCCCTGCAAGCACTGCTGGATGTGGCACAGCCCTGGGGATGCCCCAGGGCTCATTTGGGTGTGCCCTGGCAAGGGCACCTCGGGAGGAAACTGTTTGCATCCCTGTGCTGGGTGCTTGTGGTGGCTGGAGCTGCATCTGAGGGCTGGAGAACAGCACTTTCACCCCCGTGCCAGGGTGATCAGCACCCGTTGTCATTGCTGGGGCGGGAGACCCTGGCTGTGCCCACCATGGGGCAGGGCAGCCTCTGACTGGGGGATCCCCCACGCCAGGCAGGGGCACAGCAGGGAGGGGGTGGTGGGAGCAGCAGGACAGGCCACAGGAGCAGCCCCCAGCCTGGAGTTAATGCCCATCCCAGTGGCCGGGTCCGGGTCCTGCTGCCCCCAAAGCAGCTCCATTTGCTCCATTTGCTCCATTTGCACCTCAGAGGGGCCTTTCCAAAAGCCTGGAGAGGTGTCCCAGTGACAAGCCTTGCAGCGAGCTGGTGTCCCCCCGTGCTCCTCATGCTGCCCCGGTGTCTGTCTGTCTGTCCCCTCCCCACCCTGTCCATCCACACCCCATCACCCTGTCTGGAGATGGTGTCACCCGTCGCAGCTTCCACCCCTCCCTGGCACCCGCAGCCTCGCACCCCCATCCATTTCACCATGATCTTGTTCTTGGCTATTTCGGGGAGCACAGGGGCCCCCCCGCCATCGAGACCCCCTGTTTGCCCCCGTGGGTGCTGCTCTTGGTGGCCCTGAGCCCCCCTGGGAGGTCACTCGGTTTAGAGCCATCCCCAAAATGGCGTTGATGGCTCTGAAACTCCATGGAGGCGATTTCCCCTGGGCAGGGGAAAGAAGCAATCCCTGGACTAATGCTGGGCCTGGATGGTGCTAAATTGAGTCATTGAGGGGGAGAGGTGGGCAGAGAGCTGGGGCGGCCCCGGGGGGGTTCAGCTGCCCTGAGCCAGTGGTTGGACTTGTGCTGTACCTGACACAGCAGGACTAACCTGTTCCCTCTTTTGCACTGCTCCAAGGTAAGACATCTCACTTTATTTTTGGGGGGAGTGGGGACTTTGAAGAGTTACCTCTGCCAGTCCCCTGGGCCGTGCTGTGGTGGGGAGAGCCTGGGGAGGTGAGGAGGGAGGTGGCAGTTCTTGGTGCCCTCCCGGTGGCAGTGACATTGTCCATGGCTTCTCCTGGTGAAGGGACCCATTTGCCTGGATGGGATCTGTCACCTTGCCTGTTGGGGTGTCTGTGGGGGTGTCCCTCCCTCACCAGCCCTGCCCCATCTCTTGCAGATGAGATGAACGACCACCAGAACACCTTGTCCTACGTCCTGATCAACCCCCCACCGGACACGCGGCTGGAGCTCAACGACATCGTGTAGGTGTCACCTCACCCCTGTCCCCAGACTGCCCCCAGTGCCATGAGCTGCCCCCACCCCATTGCTTCCCAGGATTTCTCATAAATACCCATAAAAGAGGGTTTTGCCTCTTTCCCAGGCCATTCCAACTCCCCGTGTTCCTGAGCACTTCCCAAACCATCCCAGCCCTGTTTTAGCTCCCATGGGCAGCATGGAGTTTTCCTTTGGCTTTTGCCACTGAGCAGCTGAGGAATAACTCCTGATTATTTATTCTACTCTTTTACGGCATTTACATGAACACCTCTTATTATTTAACACCTTTTACTCAAACAACTGCCAGGAGCACAGCTCCGTGGGGCCATCCTCGTGCATCCTGGCCTCGATTCCCGGGGGAGCTGGGGCGTTCCAGCGGTGTGACCACCCGTGTCCCGCAGGTACCTGATCCGCTCCGACCCGCTGGCCCACGTGGCCAACGATGGCCACAGCCGCAAGAGCAGCTGCAGCAACAAGCTGGGCTCGGGCAACCCCGAAACGCGCGACGAGACCCAGCTGTGAGCAGCTCCCCGCTGCCCAGGGCTCCGGGGAAGGCGAGCACGGCCCGGCCCGGCCCGGGGGAAGGCGGCCGCTGCCCGCGGTGCCCCGGAGAAGGCGATGCCCAGCCTGGAGGGATGCCCGGAGCCCCAGGAGGGGCGGCACAGCCGGACACACCCGCGGCCGGTGGCCGTGCACCCCGGGGATTTTAACTTTTTATACCGATACCGCAACTAGTGAGAAAGTCTTCGCTGGTGCTGGTGGGACGTGGCTGAGCCCAGACGCCGATGGCCCCGGGGAGCAGGGCTGTGCTTGGCACCGGCCCGGAGGGTGCAGGTTGGTAAAGACGAGAGTGAAACTGCACCCAAACCCTGCTCCTCTTCCTCCTCCTCCTCCTCCTCCTTCACCAGGTGTCCCCCAGGGTACCCAAACTCCCGCTCTGTCACTCACGTTCTTCATTCTCTGCTGGGTTTCTGTTCTGGGTGGCCACACTGGGTGCTGGGCATGGACTCTGGTGGCCGTGGGACAGCCGGGATGGAGGGGACAGGGCATGGCAGGGGCTGCTGTGCCCCCACACCTCGGGGCATCTCACAAACCAAACCACGCCAAGCCCAGGGGACTGAGAGCGGGGCCAGCTGTGTGCCAGTGCCTCGGAGCCCCTGGGTTCGTGTCCCCCTGTGCTGCTGCTGGGGCTGAGCTGCCTGGGGGACTCGGGGATGCTTGTCCAGGGTGGCTGGGCTGGGCTGGCCAGGGTTTGGTGGCTCCACTCGCCCTTTCCTCTCCGGGCTGCTGTCCTTCCCCTCCCCACGGTCACAGCTCAGTGACGCCGTTAAGGCAGCGGGTTCTGCCTGTCCCCCCGGCCACCACAGCCCCCTGGCAGCTCCAGCCTCCGCTGCTCGACTCTGTCCCCCCTGTCCCCGTGGCTTCCCCTGCAGCAGAGATGCATGAACGTCCCCCACGACCTGCAGGGACCTGGCACCACCACAAACAGATGTGTTTCCATCTGCTTTTGCACACTCTACAACATCCATGTGGAAAGGGTTTATTTGACTGCCAAGTGAATAACTGAGTTGTTAACTTTCTATACTTTCATGTTCATGTCTTACAATTCCAATGTGATTTTTTTTTTAGCAAGGAGCTTGTAAAGCACAACATGGCCATGAAATCCCATCAGCTTCCTGCACTTTCTGCCAGCTGAATGGTTTATTGCCATTACCATTCACTGTTTGCTCCCCAATGCACCCCCAATCAATGTTTACAAAGAAAACAAAATAGAAAACAAGCCAAAACCTGATTTAAATTAATTTTAAACAGCTGGGGAGATGCCCCAGCCTGTGGGGATGTGGTGCCCATCCTGCCCTTGGCCCTGAGGGAGAGCAGAGAGGCCCAGGGTAGGACCAGTGCCAAGGATGGTATCACCTCGAGAGGGGGTTGAGAGAGACCTGCTGTGCCTGGATGAGGTTTGGGGTCCAGCTTTTATTTTTTTTATTGTTGGTTTTTCCTGAAGTGCCAGGCAGGAGCCCCTGAGTGGTGGCACATCCCAGGCCCGGTGAGGTACCACAGGTAAATGCAAAGTGTGCACCCCTCCCACCCTGCTGAGCTGTGGGCACAAACAGAACTGTCTTTGAAGCTTTTTTTGTGTTGTTTTGATGGATTTTTAATGATTAGTTTTGGATCTGTTTGGATAAGCAGGCATAATGTTTTATTTATTTCTGTTTGTAGCTTCACATGCCAAATTTGTCATTTAAAAATGGCAAAAATAAGTTATAGGCTAAAAAGTGGGTGTGGTTGAAGTGCAGAAGGACACGTGGGCTCTGCTCAGACCATGGAGTGTGAATGTATTTAAGTGTCTGCATTTAATATGGATCATTTTCTAAACCCTGCTTTGCTTTCAAGGGAGAGTGGAACAAAGCAGTATTACAGGTTAAAAAAAACCAAACCAGCAAACAAACAAAAGCCCAGACCCCAAATAAAACAGAAGGTGTGATTATTTGAATATATTTACTGAGAACATTTCTATTATTTGTTGTTTGTTTGGCTGTGAGCTGTGTGTGTGAGCGCAGAGAAACGAGTGCAGCTCCTCAGCTCAGCCCTCCCATGGCAAGAAAATTAAATTTCTTTTAAAAACCCTTAATTTACTTAAGATTTCACCCCCCCAGCCCTGAGCAGCCAGGTCAAACATGTGGCCAAATGCAGGGTCTGTGCTCCAGAGGCTCCACTGGCCGTGGTGCTGGGTCCCTCCTTCCTCAGCGGGCACACACAGCTCCTTCCTGCCCTTAATCCGAGCAGAAAATGATCCCAAGAGGAAACCACATGCCAAAAGGACTGAAGCCTCTGTGTGGTTTGTGATATTATCAAAATGCCCTCGATATTCCTGCATTTTGACAATGCTTCTGTTTGTTCAGTGTACAAAATCCCTGCATTTGAAACGGAAGCTCCGTGTACAAAGCCTCGGGTTCCTTCTCTGGTGTAAATTTCCAGCCAACCTTCCCATGGGATGGGGAAAACCCTGTAAATACTCACCTGTGGCCAATGCAAGTCTGAGAACCAAGGGTTCATTTTTCTAATTCCTTAGCCTCAGTTAAAATACTAATGTAAAAACAAAAGCAGTTTATTTTTCTAATGGTCCTGGAAACGTCGATGCAGCGACAAAGAGTCGTTCCTGCCGCTGAAAGGGCCCACGAGGAGCTTCCATGGGAGCAGGAGAATGGCTATTGCTTCCAGCCATGGAAAAATCCCATTTTCTGCAGGAAATAGTCGTGTTCCAATGCAGAGACCTGGCAGAAACGAGGACAGCTGGGATGTTTTGGGGGCGCATGTTCCGTGTCCACTAACGTTTGATACGCTCAATATGGACTAAACCCACATATCCTGCATTAAACTCAACTACTCCAACCAATGTTATGAGTATATTTATTTCCTGTTATCCCCCTTTTTATTTAACCTCTATAGAACAGGACAGTTTTATTCCAAGCTCAGCTCCTGCATGGATTTTTATCAGCAACAGCAACTCCCATCTTTCCTCTCGGAGACCGAGCTCCGGGAGCTGCTCTGCTGGGATGCAGCCAGCCAAGGGGAGAGGGTTTTGTACAATTCTTGTGAAGATGCTTCACATTTCTGTAAAGATAAATGACAATAAAAGAGCTGCATGCAGCAACAGGAGACACTGCTGTCTGATTTTTCTTTTTTTTCAGGGAATCTGTTTTAAAAGCCATAGGAAAATGTGGTTGAAGCTGAGGCTCAAGGCAGCTCTTCCCAACTTTATTTTTTAACTTCATTTTTAAATCTGTGCCCTCAGGCAAAAAGGGCCTGGTGTGGTAGAGGAGCTTATGAAGATTATTTAATTAATTTATTTAATCCTAATTTCTGCGATTTAATAAACTCATTGAATTTTGTAGGTATTTAAAGTTTGGGGGTTTTTTAAACTGATATTTAGCCAAGATTCATGTTCTTCTACCTCCCAACACTTCAAAATTTGTCACTGGCTCCAAAGTTTCCAAGATTTTCAGGGAAGATCCCAACATTTCTAGAGCATGCTACACTCGTACACAAAGATTTTAGCTTGGACATCAAATGCAGGTAAGCAGAGATTGGATTTATTCAGCATTTTAGGCAAATACTGTAAAAATCTATTTATTTAAAATCCCACAGAAGGACACAAACAATATCCCTTAAATAGGGAAGATAATTCTGGGCTGAACATACATGTGAGGAAGCTGGAAGTAAAAGGACAGCAGGAAGCCAAGTCCCTGCTAAATTACTTTTTAATTATTGGCTTTAAACCAAACAAATCTGTACATGGAGAACAAAATCCTCTTGATTTTCCAGGACATCCAAATTGCAGTGATTACACCCAAAATAAGGTGATTTTAACACCACCAAGAGCAGCTCTCACTGGATGAAAACCCAGGCAAGGCTGCAGAACAGGGTTTAATGCTCTGCACAAGGGGATTTCAGCACTTCCCAGCAGTGGATTCTTCATTTTTTCCTCTGGCTCCACCCTCCACAGCAGTAGACACTGAAAAGAAGAGGAAAAAAACTCTGCAAAATGAACAAAAATTCATTCAAATACTTGCTCCAGTTGAGGAAAATCAACTTCTAACACTACAAATTCCTTGAAGAAGAGGAAAAAAATCTAGAGCACTAAAATATACATTAAAAATAATGGGTTTGGTGTGGCTGGGAAACAAAAAGGAAACCAGATCTGGGAAGGATTTTTTTATTTTGCTGTAAATTCAGTTTTTGTGGTTTTTCCCTGGAAAACAGAGTCAAAAGAAAGAGGTTTTCCTTTGCTAAGATTTCCAGGTAATGGAATAATTTGGGAAGGTTTATGGGCTTCCAACCATTCTTTCAAGTGCCTCATTTGAATTTTAACAAATGCTGGATATTGAATATTTCATGATCCCTGCTGCACACACATCCCCAGAGGGTTTTTTTTCCCTCCACTACAATAAATGTGTTATTTCCTAACAAGTTCAGAGGGATGGATCAGAAAATTATGACAGGATTTCAGCACCAAGATAAAAGTGAATTTATATTTAGCACAGACAAGCAAATTAAATCCACCCTGTAATTTTTACAACAGGAACGTACCTGTGCTCAGCACACTCTGGAGAAGGAAGGGGCTTAAAAATCCAGTTCTGGAATGGCATTTTCCTTTAAAATTTGGGTTAATTTTTTCAAAGAAGAGCTGAACTCGGCACTTGCAGCAGAAGAGTAAAAATGCACCTTGTCATAGGAAGCTTGAAATCTTCAAACCCTCTAAAACCAAACCAAGCCTCAACAAACCTGCAACAGAAAGCTCAGGGAAATATTTTCTTCTTAGAATAACAGAATTTTAAAAACCTATCATTATTTTTCACTTACTGCATGGTAAGAGAAGTCCAGTGTCTGCGTGGTAACCTGGGATCAATTGTAAAATTTTCAATGCAATGTGGAAAATACACTTAATTATAGAGGACCATATAAATATTCCAATTTTGAACTGGCCTGAAGAACTTTATATAATAAAGGTTCACTTATCTGAAGCATACAACCCCAAAATACCCCCCAGATTTCTTCAGTTCTGCAGATGAACAGCTCTAAAACGGTACCAAATTCCTCCAAAATCTTCTTTTTGGAGTGATGTCCTTGGAGAATCCCAGCACAGCTTCACCTCAAGGGTGCTTGGCATGTCCTGACTCCCAAACCCACCCCCCTCAGCCACCTGCCTCTCCCTCAGCTGCTGAAAATTAATTACATTTAACCCCCTAATTAACTGCAAGCCACTTAATTGGATAAGCATGGATGGCAGCTCAGTCCACATCCACAAGGACTGCTCCATTCCAGGGGTGGGACCAGCACCAAATTCCCAGGAAAGTCAGCTCAGAGTGAACAGGAGACACCTCATTTGTTGCTATATTTAAACAATAAATCAAATAAAATAGAAAGTGAGGGGCTTTGGGGTGTGGTCTGACACTGCTCTAGTCATCAGTTCTGGGATTTGTGGGGGAAAAAGCAAAAGGAATGGAAAATTCAAGTGCTGAGAACTCATTCCTGTCATTCTTACTTCGAACTACAGCCCCAAACTCCTGGCTGTAGGAAGAGAAACTGCAGAGATTTCTACACTCAACTCCCCAGTGCAGTGGGGACAAAAATCAGCTTTATTCTCTTGGCACCCTCAGCCCTCCCAGTGTAGGTGAAGGCTTCCAAAGTAGAGGTAGCATTTTCCAAATTCAGATTATTTTGGCTTGAACTCTTTCCCCGCCTGAGAGCAGGATGAAAACGGGACAAAACCACACCAAGTACAGATGCAAACAGCACATGGAACAGACAGACTGATGGACAGAGCTGGAGAGAAAGAAACTGCACTGACAGCACTTTAAAGATGCACATTCTTGGATTTGTTAGTGAGAAAGAGAGAGGGGTCACAGACAGAGCTCCCACTTTCTCCTCGTTCCAGGAAGCACAACCAGAACCTCTGGGAGCAGCTGGAAGTTTTTATCCAGTTCTGCTTGTTTGGACAGAGCTAAGAGGGAACAACTCTGGCTCTAATCCTGGGGAAAACCAACCCAAACAAGCAGCTTAAGCTGCAGGCTACCAATTTAATTCCATTTTCCTGCAGGGATCCCAGCCCCTGGGGCTGAGGGAACAGGTGATTCCCACACATTTCCCTGATTTCAGGGATTCACACTGTGCTGTGGAAGGACAAAACTCCATTTTCTAAGCAGGGATTTTTAGAAGTTATCAGGGTCCAGATCACCTTACTAGGATTTTAGGATTTTATTATGTCCTTATCAGGACATCAGGATTTTCTGTCCTTGGCAAGGAAGGGTTAGACATGAGGTCACTAAAACCACAGTCAGAAATCCTCTGTATTCAGAATTCCATAAATTTAACCCAAACCTCAACACTGACTAGAAAATTACCAAAATTCTGCCACTGAGTGACTGCACAGACCAAAGGAGACCCAGCAGACAGATTCAAGAGTCTGATGAAATAAATCCTAAACTATTTCCCAATTTCTGAGAGTTTCTTGGTCCCAATTCTTGCCCACTGCAAGCTCTTGTCACAAAGTTATTGCAGCTCCCTGCAGGTGAAGTTTTACCAAACAGAACAGCACATCTTTAAAGTGTATTAGTTCTTGGAGGGGATGAAGTGTCACACCAACAAAAGTACACATGAAATAAAAAGGAAATCAGTTAATGATTTTTATTAAATTTCAGTGTTTCATAAAATAAATATGGTTTATAATATCAAACAGTGAGAAATAAAGCACAAGCATGAAAAGCATGGTAACAAAAGTTACACTCATGACGGTGTTTAATACTTAGCACTTTAGAAACCATAAAGCCTTTAATTATTTACAAGCAGCAAACTATCTAACATAATTTACAAAGTTGCAGCAGCCTAGTCAGGGAGTCCTGGAAGGGGAAAAACCACGGAGAGACTGCACTGGAAGACCTTCACTTTGCTCTAGCTACCCAGCACTTTATCCCATCCCCCAGCTCCCCTATGTACAATAACTCTCTGCACCTTCCATCATCTCCAAGGTCAATAATTACACTGGATTTCGAGCTCAGTTCCTCTCGAGGACGGGCAGGGCCTTCTGCACCCGAGAGACACAAATTCAAGTAACACTTCAAAGAAAAGTAAACATGTGCAAACCCACGGCAGAACCTACAGGAGCTGCAGGTAGTAAGTGTCAAACCCACGGAGCAGGAGCTTGTTAGCAGATTAAATTAATTAGGGAACAGCTACAGAAACCTACTTGGGAACCAGCTGGGGCCAAGAATGAGACATGGGAGTGGTTAAAAATAAAAACAAAAAACGAAAAACAAAACAAAAAAAAAAAGGAACTGCAAATGTACCCTGTTACCACAGACAAAAATTTAATCTGCTGAAACACAAAGACTTTTAAGGTCATAACTCAAGATTTAATATTTCAACATGAAAAGAAATCCAAGCCATTCGACTTATTTGGGCTTTTGAAACAAATGCAAATGTCTCTGTTTAAAAATTGCTTTCAAATGAGAAAAACGAATCAATATATATTAATATATCACCCAAAATAAAAAACATAACACACTCTTCATTGTAGAGCATGCTGCTCATTCAGAATAAAGACAGGACAAAGAAAGTAGAATTACATTTCATGATGTAATAAAAACATTAAAATCTGTGATCATTAAGTGCACCATCGTACAGGAGTAGCGTGCTCAGAGTGGAAATGTTCTATACCTACCAGCATCCACCTTTATTAAAGCAAACAAATCTTTAGGACACTACCTGAAACTGAAATCAGTAATCACTGGGCTCCATTCAGCTTGCCTTAAGTTTCAGCCAGGCACATTCCAGCTAGTAGCACCTGTTATGCCTCTTCATGATTGTATTCCAGAGATCTTTTACATTTGTGAACAATTTTTTATATTTTTTTTTAGAAAAAGACTGGCTTTTGCAATGCTTGCAATGCTTATCCTACACAGATCCTGCAAGTAAACTCTGTTCTGAGCAGCACAAGTTGGGGCTTTTTTCAGAAATCTGAGAGCTGGACTTACGTTGGCAGTAGGTACAGTACAACAACTGGATGTATTCAACAGTTCCTCAAAAAGGTCTGAAAGGAAGATTTCCCTAAAGACTGTTTAAAAAACCAAACCAAACCCAAAGCACTTCACCCAAGATCTGTTCAATCCTTCTACCCAAGTTCGGAGCTTGCCAACTTTTAAGAACGCCAGGAAAAAGGAGGGAATGAGGTGGAGAGGAAAGAGAATTAAATTATTCCCAATTTGTACCGATGAAAAGCTTCAAGTAAAAGGAAATCCACTTGTTCAAGATCTTGCTACATGCACAGTCCCTCGTCAGCTGAAAGCCACAGTAGTTAGCATTGGGTGTAACAGCAGATTCATCATTCATAAAAAACACTGGCAACGTTCCTTCATCCTCAAGAACTTGCATCCACGGTTCTCTGTCCCGAAGCTTCTTAAAAAATGTCTATGGTTCTGCACATTTCATACCAAACCGGAGGAAAATGGTAAACATGTCTTCTCTCAATGCAATCCCAGTGAGCCAACCTTGTCCCCAGGAGCTGGGTGTCATTTCCGAGTCTGGCTCTTCTTTGGCACCGCGGGTCGCTTGGCCTGCCACAAGTGGTTGTGGATGGTGAGAGCATCCACGCTCACAGACATGGTTTTGGCTGGGATCACATTAAACTGTTTTCTGTCCGAGCTGTACTTATAGAGTTTATCAATCATTTTCTTGGTGATGCTCTTTGGCCCTGTCCCAGTGAGCTTGTAGATCTCCTCTGTGTCGGGGTAGTAGCAGTAAAGTGCTCGGAACTGGCAGCCGGCGTCGCGGAACAAGATGATGTAGTGGTTGGCATCACATTTCTCCAGCTCCTGCAGCAAAAACAACCAGGTACAGGGGGCTGTTCACAGGGAGAATCATGCCAAGCTTTAAGCTGAATAGTTGTTCCTCTTAACATAATTTTCCAGTCCCTTTATAAACCTAAAAGCAGAACTCTAAATGCAGAGTTCTGAGTAAATACAGGATCGTGTTTTCCACGTGGAAAGCAGAAAATGCTCTATACAGCCACATTATAGGAAATGGAATTCACACTGCACAGCAGTGGGATTGTGAATCAGCATTACAGACCCATGTGATTGAGAGTGCATTAATAATTTTAATGTTTACCTCTAATATTGAGTTCTTATGTGGTTCATTCACTTTTCCAGCAAGACAGCAGTGAGATATAGCATTGTGAATAATAGGTTTGTTGGATTTGCTGCTGGGTTCCTTAAATAATTTTGGACCTAAGGAAGATAAATAAGTCAAAATTATCTGCCTTACACTTATGAAAGCTAAGATTTTCGTTCAAAGTGAAAAAAACAGAAAAAAACCCTCATTATTTTTCTAGAATGACTTAATTTTAGAGATATTAAACAGAACAAAATACACCTGATAGCTTCTCAAAAATAACATAAAATATCACACGTTTTCCTGACCCGGTATTCATAATAAATAAGTAAAACAAACTAAACAAAAACAAAGCAGGCACCTGTGTATTCTGCCACTGAAGCAATAGAAGATGCTGTGGAAGCATTTTCCCAGTCTCTCTCTGTGTTTCTGCTGGGATTTCTGCTCAGAATGGGTAAGGACTCCATTGATTCAACTCTGGGAGGGAAATAAA
This sequence comes from Hypocryptadius cinnamomeus, assembly GCA_013400635.1. Lineage (NCBI taxonomy): Eukaryota > Metazoa > Chordata > Aves > Passeriformes > Zosteropidae > Hypocryptadius > Hypocryptadius cinnamomeus. The sequence continues at coordinate 25,509 of VYZP01071208.1, forward strand.
TAAAAAATTAGATGCCAAGATGTTTGGGTTTGGCCCTGTAATCTCACATAAATGCTGCTGTCCCTGAATGGAACAGAATATTCTCTCTTTTTCTCCCCAGAACAGTCAGATTCTCCTTGCTAGAAATCAAAGCAAAATTCTGACTCCTCTGGGAGAAAATAAAACAAAATTGCAAGTTTGTACAGAACACTGCAGTTGGCAGCCACATAAACCAGATGAATTCAGCAATGCTGATGGTGCTCCTCTGCCAGTGAGGTGAGCAAACAGCACTGAAGCCCAAAACTGTTTCATCCCCCAGGACCAGAGAAACCCAAGAGAACCTGGCTGTACCTCTGTGAGGGAGTGCCACCAGAGTGAACACTTTCAGGCTCAGTTGTTGCTGCTGAAGCCAAAGACAGACTGGAACCAGACTGAGCACTGCTCAAATTATCAGCTACAAAACAGGAGAGAAAATGTCAAACACATTTGGTTACAGCAGATTTGAAACTCGGGGAGCACAAACAAAGCCAGATCCTTACGTGTGGAAGAACACTTCGTGCCTGAATCACTGTAAGATTCCTCACGATGGACTGACTTTGGCCTGGGTTTTTTGGGCTTGGATTTGGGCTTCCCAAGCCCTTGCTCCTCCAAAATTTGCTGCTGTTTTTTCCTCAGATATTCCTGCTTGATGAGCTCTCGCCGAGCCTTCTCCTCTTCTTTCCGTATCCGGTCCTCCTCAGCTTTGCGGCTGCCACAGAACACAAGGACAGAGCATTCAGCATGGAACAACCTCCTGACCTTAGGAAAGAAAGAGAAATTCTTTTCTGTGCATCATTACCGAGCTTCATCCCTTTTTTGTTCCACCTCAGCCTCCAGCTGCTGCTTCCGCAGCCGAGCCTCCTCGGCCTTGCGCTGCTGCTTCAGGAGGAACGCCGCACGTTTCTTGGCCAGCTCATCCTCTGCCTTCTGTTCATCCTGAAAAATCCAAAGGGATGGAAAATTTAAGGAATAGTGGATTTTAAGCTGGACATCACAAGATTGCTGATGATTCCAGGAAAATCTGAAGAGAAACTATTACTTTTGGAAATCTTTACATTTTTAGAATTGATGAGTGTAAATCAAAACTTCTTATTGCTCAAGAAAATATTAAGAGACAGTTTTAGTGTTCCCTTAAGTCTGTGAGGAGTAAAAAGGGGCTCATCTTACTCTGACTTGTTTTTAAATATCTTTAATTATCACAAAACCTCCCAGACCTGTAAAGTACAATGCAACTATGATATGGGCTAGGATGGGCACCACAAATAATCCCAGTGAATGACAACCAGTCCAAATTAATCATGCTACAAAGATCCCAAAAGTTAAATTCCCTGAGATTGAGACTAGTTTGACTTTCTTGAAAGAGAAATTAAAAGAGAAAGTATCATATCAGCACGTTTGTGGTATTGACAATAATAATTGCTAAACACAAATTAAGACACGAAATGTTTTGAGAGCTGATCTCTTTTTCCAGAAGTAATTGTTTTCCACTGCAGCTTTTTTACATCCAAATATTGCAATCAATGAGGGCTGTGCTCCATCAGGAGCCTGGGAAACACCAGTTCTAATGCTGGGTGAGTGTGTAACAGGAACCAAAGAGAGAAAGGTAACACATTTACCTTGAAGAAAAAACCCACACCAGACTTCTGATCACCTTCACTAATCATATCCGTGGAGCTATCCTGGTTTTCAAGTTCTCCTTCATCTGGAGCTTTTAAGTCAGACAAATCTACTTCAATGAGATTAGCCTTGCTTCTCAGGGGCTCATCCACTGGGACATTTTCTTTTCCTGAGCCATCAGAAGAATTCAACCCTGTTTCCTTGAAGCTGTTATTCACCTCTTTGCTCATTTCAGACAGAATATTTGCATCTTTGGAGGTGGAGAGAACAAGTGCCCTTTGATTGCTCTCATCATGAAGTCTATAAGTATCAAAGAAACACTTCTCTTGGGAACCACTTCCATGATCAGGGCTGCTTTCCAGTCCCACCTCCGTGGGTGTCTTTGCCAAGCTATTGGGTGGGAAAGGTCTCAAATGTGGAAGGTTTTCTAGGCTGGGTGTTGGGGTTTTAACACGTGCTGAATTCTGCTGCCTGTCCTTGGGGACTTTCAGCTCTGAAGGCCTTCCTGGCCGAGGAGTCCTTCCTTGGCCGAGCCGCGGCGGTTTCCGCAGGCTGTTCATTCCAGTTGGAGACAGGGGCTCAACAAAATGAATAGAAGGTTTCACCTTTTGGTCCTGAGAGTTACTTCTGGTTCCTGGGGATGGCACTGTTGGAGATTTCATGAGCAGCTCCTGCTGCTGGGATATCTTTAAGATGGCCTGCTGCAGGGTGCTGATTGTTTCATTCAGCTTCTCGATAGAAAGATCACATTCATTTATATCTGCTTCAGTCACGTTGTCTTCTAGGAGGGCAACAGAAATAATTTTACTTTTTTCCAAATCGTGTATAGCAGCAGGGTCTTTTGGTTTGTGTTGCTCAGCAAAAGCCAGGCTTTCCTGCATTTTTACTTTTGCTACTTCTTGAGAATCATTGAGCATTTCTTCTCTCTCCTCCTCTTTCACAAGAAACTCCTCAGACTTGGAACCCAAAGAAACTTCATCTAAATCTTCCCCATTGTGCCGGGAATATTCTTTTGCAAAATGTTCTGGTTTAAGAGGCTGTGGACCATCAGGAGACTTCCCTTTTTTCACAACATGCAGGAAAGCTGCCTTGCCCAATTTTAGTCTCTGCCTTGCTGATAAGGCTTCCATCTTCTTCTTCTGAGCCTCTATGGCCCTGCGCTTCTCTTCCAGCTGCATGTGGAGCTGCACCAGCTCCGAAGCTAAAAGATTAACATTGTCTTTGTTCTGCCTGTTGGGGCTCTGCTCTCGCTTTTGTTTCCACGTGGTCAGTGGTGCTGGGCAGCTTTCTGACCCATCTGGGGTGGTTTTTTGGGAACTACTCGTGCTGGACTTGGTCTCGTAGCTGTTGAGTCTCTGCAGCTTCCTCTCTGCAAAGCTGGTCATGCGGACACTGCCGCTGGCCATGGACACGCTGCTCACCTGGGAAATGGTGCTCAGGCAGGGGCTGGAGCGGCCGCTGGCGTCATCCTTGTCCTCGTGTTCCTTCACCTTCATGTCCTCCTGCAGCTTGGCAGACTCCTCCTCACCAATGTACTTAGTGACTACAGGATGGTTGTCTATGGCCACCAAATCCTGGTCAGCATCTTCCATGTCCAGGAGATCCGGCTCCGAGTCCTGTCTCACCATGGTCCAGGTTGTATCCTGAACGTGCAGGCTGAGACCTTTCCCATAACTCACATTGACTTTACTTGTTACCTCATCATCAGGTTTAGCAGCATGAAGAAAGAATCCTCCAGTGGATAGCTCCTGAGCAGAAGGATCTAAACTGCTACTAGCCAAAGGTCTGGAAGCTTCTATACCTGCTTCCCCCAGGGCCATTGCATCTGCAGAACTAGGATCTGCAACTGGAGTGAAATCAGAGCTAGAAATTGGAGTAAAAGTCCTATTGAGGTCATGCTCACCATGACTGCTCGCGGCTTTCTTGCGGATCAAAGACAAGTGTCCTTCATTTAACCTCTTTGTTACAAAGCTCCTCTGTTTCCCCTCCCCACACTCATCCTCTTTGTTGATGATCTGTTTTTCCTTGGCTGGTTTCAGGACCGCAGGCATTAAAGGCTCCAGGTAAAAACTCTCGGGTTTGCTGTCCGTAGGGTCACTGTTTGTTTTTGGAGACCACGCTGTGGCCACTATGCTGGGCACCCTGGCTGCTGCATTCTGCACCTCAGGGTCACCACGGTTTGGCTTTTCTTCAGGTCTGATGATTGCAATGAGCTCTTCATCTTCATCCTCCATTTCTACGTTGTTCAGCAAGCTCTTCCCGTTAGCTTTCACTGATGGAGGGTGGGGCTGATTTTTGGGGGTTACATTGACAATGTTGGAAGCAAGACTGTCCTTGCTGATGGACCTGGCCAGGCTAATGCTGTCACCAGAGCCAGGGTCCACATCAGTACTGGCAGAATGATGAAGAGCAAATGGTGTCGGCTGAGACAGAGGCCTAGAAAACATAAGAAGAATCTACTGATACTCAAGCACGACAAGGCACAATTTCTTGAAATAAAGACCATGATACAGACAGCTAAAATTGTTGTTTTATTTTTAAAATGCATTCTGTACCACAAGTGATCAGCAATACCAAGCAGCAACTTCAGACACTTCCATTTTCAACGGCACTTGCCGAAAATCACGGCTAACATATTTTCAATTGCAAATCTAAAAGCAGTCAGCTCTGAAAGTGCACATAAGGAAAAAACAAAATTAAGTGACTGTCAGTGCAGTTCTAGGGCAGTGATACCACATTACCACAATCAAATTGTCCCAGTATCAGTTCCTCAAGCAATACTGTAATAAATAATTACCTGGGTTTCTTCTCTGGCCATGCCAGAACTGCCCCTCGTGGCTGCCCATCAACACGGGTCAGAGAATTCGAACGGTGCCGATGGCCTGAAATGGTTTTTAATTGGTAACAGTTTAGAAATGGTCTTTAAACCAGCACTTTTGCCTCATTTAACAGCAAACATAGAAACAGAATCAACTCCTTCCCCAACAGATGGCAGCAGAAAACAGGTTTGCTGCAGCTGCCACCAGACACAGTCAAAGCCTAAAAAAAATTAAAATCCACTAAGTTTCTTAAAAGATCTTCAAGATTTACTGAAACCCAACATGCTCACCCACTTGTGTTACTGCAGATTAATTCAATTCTGAATAATTTATAGAAATTAACTTATATTTTAATTAATTATTTTATTGACATTGACAGTCATTGTCTGTTGAAAGGCAAATTCAAGGCAGACTTACCAGGGCTGTCTTCTCCCTGTAAAGATTTTTGTTGCTTTTGCCTCAAAGGCAGCAGTGGATGGGAAGGGCTGAAGGCAGGGCTTCCTCCTTTGCCACTAATTCAGAAAGGCAAAAATTCATTACTACAAAGAATTTTTTTTCTATAATCAGAAAAAATATCAAATTGTGAAGTCACACTGGTAAGTTACCCTCATCCTCTTTAAAACAGAATATCATTAACTTTTAAGAAGTTCCTTAACAAGAAGTTTTTCACATGTAACAACACACAAGTAAACCTATTACCTGAAATTAAACTAAGTTTCTAAATGCAGTAGATTTAAGATGATGCTTATGTAAATAGCAAATTCAAGACAAAGCAAAGGCTGAAGTAACTTAGGGGTCACCATTAAATTTATGTCAGCTGAAAACCCTTTTCATTAACCACATCAGATCATGCTGAAGTTTGTTTTTACAGAATCCCAGAATGGTTAGGGTTGGAAGGGACCTTAAAGACCATCCAGTTCCATGGACACCTTCCACAAGAGCAGCTTGCTCCAAGCAAATCCCTGGCCAGCTCTCTGGGAGCCCCTTTGGGTACTCTAAGGTCACTCAGCTTGTGGCAAAATGACAACATTCAGCAGCACAAATCCCCAGGTTACCCAAACAGAGGCACAAACAGAAGGTGGAACAAGATGAAGACACACTCACAGGTAGTCAGGCTCCTCGGGGTGCAGGTAGTACCTGCTGCAGGCCTCAGGGGCTGCCTGGGCTGGGGGCTGCAGCTCTGCTGGGCTTGGGCTGGCAGGAGTGGGCAGGAAGCTGCGCTTGGTGGCGTTGGAAATGGGGACAGGGGGCCGGCTGCTCTTCTGCTGCATCACTGCCTTGACTGGGCACAAAGGGACAGCATCAGCACCACTCAGAGTGGCCAGGGAGGAGCAGAACAGGACAGGAAGCTCTCAGGTTGCACAGGGTAGAAGGGAAACTTTGTCTACAGTGTAACCTGAAGTACTGGTCTTTAATTAAAATATCTGTCTTCTGGTGAGCTTAATGAAAGTTACAAGTTAATAATTAATTAGTGGGTTTAGGAGGGGAAATTACCTGTTCAAAAATTATTCATCCAAAAAAATCAGAACTCAAGTGAATCTAGGACTAATTTTCCTTCTACTTAACTGCTTTTCAAAGACCCCCAGCAAGAATAAACCTTGGCTAGAAATAAACCTTCCAAGGAAACACCACTAGGCAACGGTTTCACTGCAATGCAAGTATATTATAAATAACACACTATCAGTTATCTGTGGTTACAAACTTACCATCTTTTATTTCCTGGATATCTCTTGGTTGTACAAAATCTGGTTTGACATTCTCAAACCACCAGAAGAGTTCTGCAATGAACACCATGACATTAGGCTGCAACAGAAAAGAAAGGAAAATTACACCTCACATTAACAAAACCCTCCTGATTTACCCACATTTTATTGAAAAATGCATCTTTTGTTTTGTTTCTTACCTTTAAAACCAAAGGTGCATACAACATGTCCTCCAAGGTGAGGTAAAAGCATTTGTTTAGGTACTCATTTGAGAACTCTCTCAAGAGCTGAATGTTATAGAGGCTGTCTGCAATTGATGTCACCTCCTTCAAACAGATATCTGGGAAGGGGAGAGGGCTGAGTAAGTTCTGGCACTTTCCCAAGGGATCACCCTTCCACCCCCAGCTCACAGAAACACTAAATACAGGAACTTCACAGACTCTACACCAGCACTGGATATTTACTGGCTACCAGTGACATTTCTCTACCTGCTCAGTACCAGAGGACAGGAAAAGGAGGAAGAAAACCACAGAGAACAGTATCAGTTCTGCATTCATTTTTGAATCCACAGGGGATTCTCTCTATCACAGCCACAGAAAAGGTAAACAGGCTACAGAGAACACACATAATGACAAAATACAAAAGCAATTAAAACCAGACATCTTGATTTGCATATAATAAAGGGTTACTCCTAGGATTCACAGTGCTGGTTCCTTCTGAAAACACTCAGGAGCTCTGCAAGGTACAATATATCTGAGAATTTAAAAACCAATACAAAATGTTGATTTGCAGAAGTTAATGCAATAAGGACATTGATTTATTACGAAAACCATTTTCTGGGGAAGAGAACTCAACTTTTGCAATGCTCAAGAGTGACAATTTCTGCAGATTGAGAGAAACTATTTCATAATCTAGATTTTAAAATGCCAAGTTATGCCAAGAAAAACATGAGAATTATCAGCTTACACTGGTGGACATGTACTCATTTTTATGGCATTGAAACCAAGCTCAGTACTTGAGCAAAGAAAGCCACATCATCTAAAACCGGAAAAGAAAGGATTCTTTTGTGGCTCATAATATACAGAACACAGTCTTCTAAATATAGTGAGTAAAAAAAAAACCAAGATCCAAGAGAGATTCTTTTCTAAATGCAGATTCCATATGTAACCTGCCTCCAACCTGCCATAGTCCACTACCTATTAAATATGCTGCATTTTTAATTTTTCATGTATTTCTAGTTCAGCTTTCAAAGCCTGAAAGCCTTTTATTCCTTTGATTCCCTCAAAACCTTTATTACATACCATCCAGTTTCATTTGCTCTGGACAATAATAGTGAATCACAGCTAGAAGAGCAGCACCATCACTACCATCCTTCATCAGATCTTCCAGCACAGGGAAATAGGGTAACTGCCTGCTGGAGAGGTGGTCCCTTCTGTAACGCACCTAAGAGAGAAACAAGGGTTCACATCATGCTGAAGAGGCTAAAAGACAAAAAAAAAACCCAAAAAAGCAAAGAAAAAGGAATCTGTGTTAAGCATTGAAAACTCTTTTCACTGGATCCTTTCTGCCATTCTGCCCCAAGTCAAACCCAGCTGACAAAGTTGTGCTTTTCTCCCTGTGGAAGCCAATTCTGAAGGAAATGGTGTTTTCCTTTTAATCCTAGAATGGTTTGGGTTGGAAGGGACCTTAAAGATCACCTAACCCAACCCCCTTGCACTAGGACAGGTTGCTCTCCTGCCATTCAGTCTCCTCATGCCCAGGAGCAATCTGTGCTGCTGGATTCCTCACTTCATTCACACATTTTAACTTATTATAATCAATTTAACTCAAAACCCTTCCACACAGATGCATGAATGCAGCAGATCCAAAGAAAGAGACATGGGGAACTACATGAGAACACTTAGAGCTTGGGAGAAACAAAACACAGCAAAAAGAATTCTGAGGGGCTGGTGACCTCTCATACCTTACCCACAGCCATGGATTTGCTGTTGTATCCACAGACAGCAAAGTTCTCTCAGAGGGAGCCAGAACAGGGCACATCTGTGTGCAACACAGGTGTTGTGCAAAAATAAAAACCACGGCCTTTTCCAAAATAGTCAGAGAGGAGGAGGCCTTGACATCCCCAGCAAAACTCCCCTTGATTTACTACAGATCAAAATCAAACTCTGGTGCAAACCACCCTGCAGCCCTCAGGGAATTTGGAGCTGCCAAAGCCAGCTGAAGAACAAATCTTGGCATTGCTTCTTGCAAGTTTTGCAAGTTCCAGGGTTGCTGTTTCCTGAGCATCCACACACTATGGGAGGCTGTGTCTAAACTGAGCAGCAAAGCAGGTGGGAAAGGAAAAGCAGAATGCACTGCAGGGCCTAGCAGAAACACCTGGCAGTGCTGGGAAAACATCCCTTGGACACTTCAGGGCATTGATAGCACTGGCATCGAACAGAATCTCTTGTCTGCTGTGCACACACACCAATCACACACTGAATCATCAGAGGAAAGCTGGGTTTTACCAACATCCTACACTTCCCAAGCCAGCCTGGGAAAGCTCTACACACACACACTCCTAGGTGTCAGTTTAGGATGGCACAGGCTGTGAAAAAATCTGTTCAGAGCAATGAAGATCACTTGGAGCAATGAGAACCAGTTTCTTCTCTTTATTTTGCATATGCTACGCCAAGTTTCCCAAGGAACTCAAAGCTATCTCTGCATGCTAATGCTATTTTTCCTGTCCTTTTCCCAGGTGCAAATTGGGTTTTTCCCCAGCCTGGAGCACTCCATGAAGATGTAATGGAATGGAATCATACTGTACCACACGAGCATATTCCACTGGCTCCAGCATGCAGTGCGATAGGGCATGCATCAGATCAGGCTTACACAGAGAGAAACAGTGAGATATAGGATGGTGATTATTCAAACAAGAAACAAATCAAAGGCAACAGCAACATCCATTATGCACTAGAAATGTGGTTGTTAAGTCTGGTAGAATAAGTGTGCACACCAAGGGAAACTGGTTAGCTTGAAAGGGTCAGCATTTGTCCACTTAAAGTAAGCATAATAAAAAAAAACCTTCAGAAATTCTTTTTCCACTTTAGTTCCTCCCATAGTTAAAGTAGATAAAAATATTTCTTTGTCAATAGGCTTAAATGGAATTAAATCAATGACAGTCAATACCAAGAACTAAAATCTGTAAAGATTCCTTGTTTCCTTTGGCTTTGGTGAAAAACCCCACAAATTTATCAAAGAGGGTTTTTATGGACTTAGTTTAATTCCTTATTTTTTTGCTCAGCTGTTATTCTCTTAACCCTTCAGTCTTTTACACTGAAAATTCTGAATTCTTCCACATTTGCTAAGCTGAGTGTTGTGGTTTGTAACCCTCCTGCCCATGCATACAATGAATGACATCTGTATGCAGTAATTGCAGAAAGGGTGCTACTGAAAGAAATAGAGATCATTCTGTATTAAAAATACCCCAACCAAAAAAAATCACAAAATAAAAGAGCAGAGAATTGACAGAACCTGACAACAACTTTAAGAGACTGCAAAAACTGCCAGTAAACCATTAAAATCTAAGTGGACTAGAAGTGAGACAACCTTTGTTTACTCCTTCCTTTAATTCCAGATATTTCAAGTTTTTACTCCAGCCCACAGATTTGGCTCAAACAAAGGATTAGCAGGCTGCAGTGGGACTGAGCTCTCTGTGGGAAGGCAGAGAGATCATGGGGAGGCTGCCTGATCACACCTGCCTTTTCCAAGTGCTCTGCCCTTTGGAATTAACAACTGAGACAACAGCTCATCTTCCCAGAGAGAAAATGAGTAACATCAGCTCCTGCAAGGGCAGCAGAAAGGGCATCAAAGCTGAGGAAAGCAAAGGAACAAAGGAAAATCTCTGCAAGTTGAAATAAACCCAGAAAACTCTGACAAAAGAAAGCAGGATTTCTAGAAGCACAATTTTGTTGGTTTGGGTTTTTTTTTTAATATATAGTGGAATTGATATTCCAATTTCACACTTCAGCAGAAAGAAAAATCAGCATTTTGTTCCAATGTGCAAACTGTCTTCCCTCCCACTGTGCCAGCTCCAGTCCTTAACTGAGCACACAGTCCCAGCAACTGTCCCACCAAAGTGAGCTGGCCAATCTCCCACCCCACCTCAGTGAACAGCAGTGCTTTGGCTCTGACAGATTTACAAATCTGCACCAGAGCAGGTGCAGGAGCAATGTAAGAGCATTATTTAAGCACAAACATCTGAGTAACTTAACTATGGATTCCAAGATTAGGCAGCCCTTTAAGCTGCCCAGCTTTTCTCTCACCTCAGTGCTGTCATCAGTTCCTACTCACACCCCAAACCCAACAAATGCAACCATTCCATCTGGTCATTTTCTATTTTTCTTTTTTATTGCTACTCCACCTCCCTCACTCCTGCAGTGTGGAAGCAATTTTGAGATGCTGCAAAGGGAGTATGCTGTATGCTGTACAGTATGCAAAAAGCATGGCATGAAAACAAAGCCTGATGACCCAAAAGCTCACACAGGTGTTTTTCAAAGAGCAGCTGAGAAGCATTGCAATGGAAGCAAACACTCTGAGGAAGTTTAAAAAGCCATGATTTTGTGGATGACAACTGGTGTAAAAGTAGTTCACTTACAGGTACTAATTTCCAATACCATTTGGAAGGAGACTGCTCAGGAAGCAAGGAAAGGAACGTAGGAATAGGAAAGGAACATCAGCAATGCAAGTTAAAAGCAGTAATACTTAAATGCACTTCAGCAATAAACACTTTCATATTTCAGAGGGCTTGTAGCCTAGAAATTGAGATTTAAAGATACTAAATGAGACCCAATAGCCAATAGGGTCAAATAATCCAAGAGATCCTTCAGACCACAGATCAACTTGTAAATTAAGCAGCTCTTTTTTGATGAAGGATATTATTTTCCATAAAAGGCACATAAAAAAATCATAAACACTAACATGAAAATTAAACTGTGCCTTGTTTATAGGTCATACTTTGAGCCCTTTGCCTAGTAATGCCAATTTGAGGAAAGAATATGTTATTTGTAATTTAAGGTTTTATGAAATCACAGATTGGGAGTTCAGATAGGCATTATGTTGGAGAAAGACCTATTTGACATTCTCCAGAAATGAAAGTGTGCTATATTTTGCAATATTAGTGCATTGCAATATAACTTCAAGGGAAAAAGCTGGAAAAAACTACAAACACACACATATAACATTTGAATGCCAAGAGTATCCTTCCTGGACAGAACCTGAATAAGACCCTAAATACACACTAGACAAATAACATGCAAAAAGAACATGCTCCAAGAGCTTTCAAAATATATAACATATATTTTTGCTGTGAAAGCTGAGTCATAATTACCCACATACAGTTGATACAGGTTATTTTAGTTGAAACAAGTTGTTTCCATCCTACTGAAACTTAAAGGAAAATCAGGAGATACCAGTGGGCTTCAAAGGCAGGGAAGGGCACTGATGACAGAGACATAACAAAGTGCATGCAGAAAATCTCACTTTTGAGGATTGGAGCCCTCACACTTCCCTGACAAAGAAAATACTGATATTTAAATCCATTCATCATCAACACACAATATCACAACTGAAGACAAATTTGTTTTACCTTTTGATGGCCTGGACTTTCCATCAGTTGTTGTTTTAATTTAATCTCTTTCTCTGTTATCTCTCTCATTTTAAGGTTCACCTAAAAGGGTATAGCATGGAAAATTAATTAAAATACACCTGGATATGTTTCCACGAATGTCCTTCTTGCTCCTGTTACTTAATAGTCAATTCATGCCACAAACATAAAAAGTTCATAGGAAAAACATGGTATAGCAGTTTTCTAGACCAAGTCTCTATTAGCAGGAGCTGAAATCACAATCCTGGGTTTGCAAGGACACATTCTCTTCAGAACGTGACTCTTGTCACTCAAAAGAATTAGAGTAACTTAACTGCTGCCCTTGGAAAAATTCCAGCATTTCTGTTAAATGCTCCATCTAGTCAGAGTTAAGTCCATCCTCTTACTTAGCATGAAACAGGGCTTCACCTAAAAAAACCCCACCAACCAAAAAACACCTCATAGCAACTTGTCTGAAAAGAAAGAATCCAATTTTTATGCTTTTCCTAAGTTAGTTCCTGATTATCTTCTTTATTTTTAAATTTACCAGCTTTATCCTTCCCTAAGAAAAACAAGCTGCTAAAGTAGAAGGGATGGTAGAAATGTACAAGAAAGAAAGGAAGACACGCATCAGAATCCATTTTAAAAATCTGAAAGATGACAAGAAAAGACAGGCAGGCTTTTCCCAAAGTAAATTTTACCTTGTTAATCCAGAAAACCATGGCATCCTCCAAATCATAGGGCAGTTCTTTTGAGGCACTGAATGTAGAGAAACGCTTGACACTGGCAACCACCTTCTCAATGCTGATCATTTCTACAGTGTAGGCCATCATAAGAGCATCAATCATTGCCATATGAGAACTCTGAAAGAAGAGAACAGAGAGGATTGGAAAATAAAACCCCTTTTAAAAAACAGTACGTTCTAACCGTATTTAAAACAAAACATTCCTAAGGTTAACGACCTAGAAATTAAGAGCTCTTCACTCCATTTACTATTTTAAATAGCGTTAAATAAAAAGAAGATGATTAGGTGGATTTAATTAAGCTAACCATTTTGATTGGTGCAGAGCCCAGATCAGACTCAGACACAGGTGTATCATCGCTCTCCATGACGTAAATCCCCTTCCGAGACAGCGCCTGGATCACGGACTGGTGTCCCTGCAGAGCAGCCACCTGATCCCCCTTGAGGATGAGGCTGCAGACGCGGCAGTAGAGCTCGCTGGAGAGCAGCAGTTTGATCACAGGGGGTTTGATGTGCTCCTGCTCGTACTGGTCGATGTAGAACGGGTCCTTCAGCTCCTCCGGGACGTTGTCTGCAAGAGCCGAGAACAGCGACACGTGGCAGGAGTGCTTGGGGAATGGTAGTGGGATTGATATTTTATTTGGGATTAGCACTGGTAGATCACAGGTTAAAATGGGTGGGCAGGGTTAAAATCAGAGGGGTAAGGTTCATCCATATCTTCAAAGCAAAATCCCAAAGCATCTCTGCACAGCAACTGGACAACTTCAAGCCTCCATCACCAACAGGGGCTGGCCAGTCTCAAAAACAAGGCACCAATTTTTTAATGAATTTTGGCAATTCAGAAGGAAAAGACCAAAATATCTGATTAAAACCTTGAACATTTTACCAACCAACCAATGAGCTGATGATCTATTTTTTGTCAAGAGCATTAATCAAACTCTTGAAGCTTTCAGCCTTTAAATAATTCAAGCCTAGAAAGCAAAACCACTCCATTTGGATCAAGCAGGAACTTTAAACCAAGTCTAAAATTGAACTTCTTCTGCCTTGGCCCAATTTCCACAAGTTGTGTTAGGATTTTATCAAATGAGTCTAGACCCTGAGTGTAGTCATTTAGAAGAAGCTAAAATTAGCAACACAGAAGGCCTCACCCTTGCACACCACCAGCCATAAACACATTTTTACTACTCCCAGCACAGCTCAGAGCTGGCAGGAGAGAAAGGCACTAACAACAACCAATATTCCAATCACTCTAAATATGTCCAAGACAGCTCAAATCCATCCCTTGCTCTATATCCCAAAATAAATCCTTCTCCTCATATTGGGTAATCAGCCTGGAAGCTATTGATCTTTATAACAACCGAGCAGGAATAATGAGAGTCTGCAACTCCAAGAAAAATATTTTCTAGCCTCAAGTGTATTGTCTTAATAGAAGCCTGACATTTCCTAAATTTCAAACATAAAATTCTATCTGATGCTATCTAGCCACTCTGAATATCTTTCCCCAAAGTCACTTAAACAGTTCATTTTAAATATATACATCTACACTTAAAAGAATTATTAATTTGGCAGCATATTTACTTTACATTCAGCTCATTTCCAGAATAATTAAATTTTCCCATTCCAAGAAACTCCTACCCATATCTTTGAGCTGCAAAATAAGCTACACAGTATTTGTATACTGCAGAGCACTTGATGTTCACGAAGAAGAGGGATGGAGACAGCATTATTGCATGAGCTACAAGTACATCTCACTTAGATAAAAATATGCAGCAAACCAGTGCTGTCTAACAGCTCCTGTCAGTCAGACAGTGCTGGCCCTCTTTTTCAAAATGGGAAGAAAGTTTAAAAAGCTTTCTGAAGTTTTTTAAAACTGAGATAATTATTTTTCCTTCCTGTGACATTGAATTTGACTTTCCACTGAAGGTGGTTGGAAGAGACAAAATAAAACCCACTGGCACTACCTAAGTAGCATTTGTTAACATGGCTGTCCATTTTTAGTGAAACACATAATAAATTCAGTTATTTTTAATCTTCTTGACATTAGTCAACCTGACCTAAAATCAAAGGTTGTTGAAAGCTCATTCCAGTTAATGGCCATTTCCATTTCCAGATAGAGAACTCGAGCTTCCATTTCTAAAGACTGAGGAAAGATGCAAAAATCCAAATGCAAAGCAGCTCATATAATTCAACATTTTAGTTCATTACAAGCTGCTACACCTTTAACAACCAAAGACATGCTGCTTTGTACTAGAATTATTTGTGAAAGGAAATAAAACAAGCTCATAAAATATCCATGAAGTTGTACATCTCTGGCAGAGCATGAGCGCCACTCCAAATTTTAAAGGTTTTTTTTTAAAACAACACAAAAAAAAATGCTAATTCCAAAAGTCTGCAATCTGAAGCACTTGGATGAGGGGTTCAGTTCCACCACCTGCTCTCCACCAGCTCAGGAGCTGAGATGACTGCCTGGAATTGGGCTGGAATGGTGGACAAAGAGCCCTGAAATCCCTCCTGCCCCTCAGTCTGGATTTTCCTGGCGATTTTCCCTTCTTCACAAGATAGAGATTTGGATTATTTTATAGACTAACCACAGCAAGGAAAAAGGTTTCTCTGCAGCACTGGCATGCCCAGGAGGGAAGCAATCTATAGGATTGGGGTCTTTACACACATTACTAACACAGGAGAGGCCATGGAGCTGAGCCCCCATGTGACAGGGGCAGGCAGACTTCCCACATCAATTTCTGATTAAACCAGCTCCATTTCAATGATTTTTAAAAGCCTCTTCTAGCACTAAATGGATCTGGTTCTTAGTGAGGAGATTCCATGTCAAAGAAATCAATATGTTAAAAAAACCACAAACCCAAACAAACAACCCAAAACACACAAACAAAAAAGAAGAAAAAAACCCCCAACTTGTATTGTGTCATTCAATCTGAAAGTCCAGTCAAGAAACCGGAAATCTTTTTCTTTTATACCGAAAAATCCTCTAATTTCATGTTTCTGATCTCCATATAACTGCTTAAGGACTGAATGGATTTGGATTGACCAGGATTAAGGGTAGGGCTGGGTGGGAACAATTTTTAGTACCAGGATTAATAATTTGACTTCCTACTATCACAGGAAGTTATTCATCAAGATTAATCCTCCCATAATTGCAATTTATTTCACTGTAAACACTTGCCCAGGTTTATTTTTCACATTAGTACATAGAATACTTCTGTCTGTCACACATAGGAACAGTCCTGCTGCTGATTTATGTCCTGACTAAAGATCCACAAAAAAATTTAAGATATAAAACCCACATCAAAGCCTAAGAGAGACAATACTAACTTTACTATTTCATACAAATTTATTTCATGCTGGACATAATGGCAGGCACAAATAAATGAGAAAGAAATGGCAGGAAAACTTGCAATGCAAACAGGATGCTAAATAAGTGTATAATTCTGAGTTGGGAAACTTCCAAATAGAATTGATGTTCTGTACTCAATGCAAGTTGTCTCAAATGGGGTAATACAGAACAGACAAAAAAGGGCTTTAATTGAGAGGTGTCTTCAATATTTGAAATCTGCATCTGAAAGTGCAACTGAAGACACTGATCTTACCTTTCACACCTGTTAATTATGCTTACCTGCAGCACAACCCACAGAAAACACCTGCAGCACCCAGGGCTGCTCCTTCTCCAACCCTCCCCTTAAAAATGACAGAATTCCCACAGTGCCAGAAATCCCAGGAATCCCCTGTCACTTTCAGAACAACTACACCCCATCAGATTTACCCAGGGCCAATTTAAATCACACACCATGGACACACAGGCAGCCCCTGCTATCATGGACACCTCTTCTCCCCACTTTTTATGGATCAGACAAACCAAAGGAGTCACAGGCTTTGTGCTTGTCTCACTGCAGAATGTGCCAATGCTCTTTTGGAAGAAAATGTCCCAGCCTTTCCCAGCCCCAGTTTCTATCAGCATCTTTTCCAACACTTTCTTTCCATGACCTATAACTGAACTTGGAGGTTAGAAAAGTTCTGCTCATTAAAACTTGAGTTTTTACACATTTATGCCTTGGATTTTGGAGAAAATCAACACAAAAAATTAACTTCTGAGAAATTAACACCTAAGCTGTAGCTACAAAATTTTCTGCTTGAGCAGTTTAACAAATCATACTAAAGGAAACCAAATTAAATCATGTCCTTATTTTTTGCTTATAAAGAAGCCTCCAATACAATTTTTTCATTCAGCCATTATTTTGGTCTGTTCCACGGTATCAGTGAGTTCTAGTATTTCAAAAACTGTCAGTTCTGAGTATAAACCATCAAGTACAAAAAATCCTTGAGAGGATTACAAAAATAACTTAACTTGCAACAACTGTCAGAGAGACAATTATTGCCAGACTCTCCTTGCTTCAGGGGAGGGAGCATTTCTTTATCATCTCCCTTACAAAAACCTGTTCAAAGACAACCACCTGATTCTGACATGATAAAGAAAAATACAGTAATCTGAACAAATTTGACTTATCCCTTGAAGTGACGGGGTGGATCCACCCCAGCTGTTATTTTACCTGCAGAAGCACGAAGAACTGGTTTCACATGGAAAGGGAGCCAAGCTGTCCTGGTAAACAGCACGAAGCTTATTCAGATTCTGAGTAGGATTTCATTGGTATCAGTATCTGTTCCCAGAATTATTCAGCACTGAGTGAATGTCCAGGCTGAGCACAAACTCCACCTTCTCAGCACTAAGACCACCAGAATATAAACATTTTGTGTTGGTTCTCATTACAGCACTGAATTCTAAAGCCTGTAAGTGATCTGTAATAGGACACATGAAGATTTACATACAACAGGCAGGAAAACCCCAAGCTAAAGGCTTTGCAAACTGCTGGGAGAGTGACTGCACTTATTACCATATCTTTTGATCAAGGATAAAGCCACAATCCTGGATAAAGCAGAAGAGACAAAATAGTAATTATGGAATCCTTCACCCCTGTAAACTTCACACAATAATACCCAGTGTTTATGAAACAGGTGCTATTCAAGAAACAAATGTTTAACTGTTAATATTTGCTAAACACAACAGCTTTCTTAAAAGGATTTTTACTACGAGCCTGACAAAAAAGCTGACAAAAGACAAGCAGGGAATCCAGGGATTTAGGGAATTTAGCCCAGGAACATCCTCACACTGCCTCTACCAACTGGTAACTGTGGGGAGCTATTACAGCACTGTAAAACCTTATTAAGCAAGCAAGTTCTAAGTATTCAAAGACAAAAAAACCCAAACTTGCATTCCCCCTCCAATGCATTCCATTACTCCTTGGCTTTCCATTCTGCATCTTGCCAAAGGATTCAGTCTACTGTCAGCATTAAATCTGGAAACTATGTAAAGCTCCCAGCCCTGATAAATAAGTAAAACCCATCAGGCCCCTTTTGAAAAATCTGAATTTTGCACACTGTTTTACAGAACCAACAATATCTGCTATGGAAGGGATTGGAAAGAACCCACTGCTCACAGCAAGCTGCAACACTGAGACACTTCCACATCCTTCAATACCTAAATTTTAATATTACAGCCATGATGATGGAAAACATAATTTCCACACATAAATTAGTGCCACATTAAATCTGCTGAGAAATCAGGGTGTTTCATTGTCATTGTCCATTTTCCCAAGTGGTACCAATTGAAACCATCCTGAGTTTGTTCTTTCCAACTGCTGCTGCTCAGAGCCCCAGGGGCCAGTGGGGCTGAAGGGCCAGGTCCACTTCCCACTGCTGTGCATGGCCTCATTCCTGCCTGGCAGTCTGGATCACTCCCAGCACTGTGGAAAAGTGATCTCCCCATGGAGGGCTTGCCAAGGCTCCCCAGCCCTCCCATGCTCACCCTCTGCAGCTGAAGTTCCCCACGCTCAGTGGCAGCTTTGCTCCTCAACCCTTTAAACATCAGGAGTTCCAATTCCCTGAAGTGGCCGTTTGGTTCTCATCAAAGTTTGAGGATGAAAAAAGCTAATTCTGGTCTAATTAAACTTCATTTTCTCAAACCACTGTCTCAGATAAAGGGCTTTAAATCTTTCCAGGCTACAGAAGGTTTCCAGATGTGCTCAGAGTGAGAGTGATCCATGTCAGTACTCCCAGATTTATTTGGGGAGATGGATGACAGCGAATGGAGAAAGACCTTCCTTCGTGACATCCTTCCCCTCTGCTTTCTGGAATCCAGACAAACAGTTGTAGGACCTCCCTCTGGAGCCCATCTGTGCCAGCCAGGCTTCCACCACAGCCAGGAGCTGCAGGTTTCCAGGAACAAACCATCCAGCCCAACTCCTGTGCAAGAAGAGGAGCTGCCTTGCAGTGTTTGTGTAGCTGCTCAGTTGTTTGGCTACCAAAATTCTCTTTTCATGGCCAGAAGGTGAAAAAAAAAAAAAAAGGGAGGACTCCATCATGTTGTATCACCAAATAAAACAAAGCCCAAACTAGGACTTCAAAGTATCATGCATGCTCCCAGTGATTTGTCCTTGAGGAAAAAAAACCAAAGGATGAAGAATTTTCCTATTTAAATGCCAGCTTAGAAGCTGAGAATTCAAATATTCTTTAACAGCAAAGAGAAAACACAGTTGCAGGTAGAACCTGCAGTGATGAATGACTTTCAGTAAGAGTCTACACCAGCATCCAATTCCTGTTCTTGACCCTTTCCACTCTTCACCATGAGCTTAGCCTTACCCAGATGAAAATGAAATGCACCAGAATTTGAAGGATTAAGGCACAAAATTATGGCAATTCATAAATCAAATCCAAATCTAACATTTCAGAAAAATATTCATTCACTTGAAGGCAGTTATGGAGACCTGGTAAGAATTGCTTCAGAACAAAAGTGTTTTAATGTTACAAACAGATAAGCTTTTTTTTTTACTAAATTAACCAGAAATAAATCTAAAATAATAAAAAGTTCTCAAACCCTTTAATCTGCATAGTGAGATTTTAAATAATAAAATCACAATTGATTGTTGCTGCCCAAGACTCACTGAACAACATCCAATATCTTAAAACTAAAACACAACCCTGAGAGATAACAAGTAATGTCTTAAATTCAAGTATTATTCAAAATTATAATCACACAGGAAACCTTCTTAAACCCATCTCTCTATGAATTAAAGAGGCTTATAAATTTCTAGGGATTGTGCAATGCTATTCCAGCAGTAATGGCTAACATGTGACAGAGACTTGCAGGAGCCATTTCAAAAATCAAACTACATTTCCACAGGCCACAGTCCTGCTAAGACACACACGGACACCAATCCACACTCACTGGGGAAAAATGACTTTTTCCTATTGTTTGTGGCATTCAAAATGTCGTTCTTTGTAATCTGAACAAGCCTAAATGCAAGGAGAATAAGTGGCAGAGGCTGCTGCAGCCAGAGATCCCAGCTCTGCCATGGGAAAAGCTGATTCTTTTTAGCTTTTAGTCACAGGAAAGCCAAATACTTTTACAACCGGTGGTGTCAGGAGCATAAACAGACTTGCCATTAAGCAATTAACTGGTCCAAGAGGTTCAGACACAACCCTGAGTGCTGGAGCAGACACCACCAGCAGCACGAGGCCACCAGGCTCTCTCTGCAGCGTAGGATCCGTGCCAGTCCCTTCCCATTTGGGATCAGCCTTCCCTCGAAACAAAGTCACAATATAAACAGTGCATCCCCAGGTCTGAATAACTGTTTTATCAGGGATGGCTAAAAAGTTTCAGCAAATGTTACAAACAATCCCAGTAACTGAGAAATATTTACATCAGGAAGTGACTGTTCTGTTCTTTTAAGTTATCAATGTTCCACTGACACCCTCCCCAAATTCCCACATTTCCAGACGTCATCTGATCCGTGGGGTTTTCTTGCCTCTTGTAGCTTGTAACAAAATACATTAAACACTGTAAACCCCATGATTTTTTTTTTTTTTTTGCCCACAATCACCAAGATGAGGGAGACACTGACAGGGCTGGAGATGTTTAAGAAGAAAAATAATTTATAAAAAATATTCCAGCAAGGATTAATATTTAATGGCAGGAATGGACCACTTTTCTTCAGCCTTGTCACCAAGTAAGCCAGTGCTAATCCATTAAGCATATTATGAGTTTGGAGAATTAGACTTAGATTAACAGGGCCACCTCATTTTCCAAAACAAGACTCTATACATGCTTTTATTATATCTTTTGTTCTGGATAAAACAGACCCACTAGTATTGCATCCTATTTCTTCATAATGAAGCTACTTAAACTCGGGATGCATCTTGTACATCGAGACAGATCTAGTTCAAAACAAAAAAGTCTATTTCAATAGCTGCCAGGAAAACACTGTACAAATATACTCCAAGAATATTTATTTTTCCACGTTTGACAGTAAAAGTTTATGACAATGTGAGGGAAGGAAGAGCTCCTCTATTCCCTACAACCTGCTCTTTAATGTCACAGTGCCCAAACTACACCTGCTCATTCAACATTTCTTTCCATAAAAGAAGAACGTTGCTAAACATAAATGGATTATTTTTTAGAACATTTTGAATGTAAAACCACAATCTGACAGAAAAAAAGAAGTCTTAAATGAGCATACAAAGGGCGCTATGGTCCCAGCATCTGTTGGCCAAGACGACCAGACAAGGAAGAACCTAAAGCCTGGAGGGACTTGGGGGCTGCAAGCAGTGACATAAAGCCCTGTGGAACAAAGTCTGCTTAGCTAAAGCAAGGATTTAAACATTTTAAGGCAGGCAGTTCTTGCCAAGCACCATCTGGGAGCGTTCACCATTAGGTTTGCTGATTCAGGGCATCTCATACAGTCCCGTTATTCCTGTTTAAGGTACCAGCAGAGATGCAGTATTACAGGAGAACAGGCTGCCATATTATTGATATTTAAAACAAAGCCAATTTTAATTACTCCTGAAACAGCAGGGGAGACAGAAAAAGCAAGAACAAAATCAAGAATGACTTCTTGACAGAGGTGATCTTACCTATTCCGTAGGCTTTAGCACAGATCCATTGTAGATTAGCAGCTATTTTCGCTCTGGCTGAATCGTAGAGCTCCAAAGGGACAATCTCAACTGCACTATCTGTCAGAGCATCCATTTTTCTTCTGGTACTATCTCCACCCGCACAAACATCAACATCCACCATCTAAAACAAAAACAAAAGGCAGAGACTTTTACACCAGCCGACGATTCTAAAGCCACACAGGAGAGGGGCTGGCCAGGCTGCACACAACAGGCCCGGCATCCTTCGGGATTTCCATCGGGAAGGGCTGATGTAGCGATTCCAAACCCGCTCGGAAATCAAAAGGCATCGCAGCCCGGGGCGAGCATCCCTTATTGTCAAGGGCAGGGCCTGGCTCGGCGAGCCCCGGGCCGAGGCAGCGGAGAAAGGCGCGGCCCCGTCACCTGCCGATGGGATAAAGGAAGGATGGGGCTCTCCCGAACAATGCGGGCAGGTACCGCCGCCCCCTCCCCGCCCGCGGGGCCGCGCCGGGGCAGGGGCAGAGCCAGGGCAGCACCTGCGGCTCCTTCCCCCGCCGCGCCCCCGAGAAGCAGCACAGGCTCCGCGCCCGCACGCCCATGGCCGGGCCGAGCAGCGCCGGGGGCCGGCGGCGCCCCCTCCCC